>JAGFNK010000372.1:0-52010 GCA_025769875.1 Russula earlei
GGAGAAGTGGATGTGGTTTGAGGATTAGGAGCGAAGTGGTTTGCAGGAGAATATGTTTGGACAAGAGTAGGTTGGATTCTACAAGAGACCAAGCTTAGGGCTTTGGTCTCAAAGTACTGAGCTTATATATACAGGAGAAGCACAGCAATAGCTGCACTTTGACTGTGCTACTAGTATAGTAGGAGTCATAATAAGTAGGAGTCATAGGAATGAGGCCACGAATGAGTCAGAACCAAGTAACTGTGCTGCACAGTAAATGTGCAGCATTGCACAGTCGAAACTAAGAAGTGAATATAAATGGGAAGAGAACCAAACAAAGGGAAAGTAACAGCAACCCAGTGTTACCTGGACGTGTATGGATCACATGATAACACAGAAGGGATCACAAGACAGTAAGAGATCACGAGACCAGTAAGTAAAGGGACATACGAAAGCCAGCAGTCCATAGCAAAAGGTAAGAAGTAAATGTAAAAGGAAATTCATGTAACACTTACTGAGCATGCTCAGTCATGCTCAGTAAGCTGCTGAGTAAGAAGGCTCCTATTGATGAGTAAGAGCCTTTACTGTCCATGTGTTCACTTCCTTGGTACACATGCAAAGCACCTGATTCATTTACTGTTAGTTAGTTTAGGGCCAGTCATTTGAGGCCTTGTAGTTTGGTTCAGGAAGTAGGGTTGCTTATAAGGCCCCTTATATAGTTCTATTAGGGTCCTTAGAGTCAACCCTAATACTTATATTAAGGTCCTTAGTATCACTTTGTAGTCCATTCTATAGTTATTAGAGTTAGTCTAATAGCATGTTGTAGGGCTTTTAGTGCCTTGTTAGTGCCTCTTGTAGGGCACTTAGAGTTGTCCTAAGGGGTCCTTAGAGAGGCTATAATATAGTCCTTTATTTCCAAAAGGGTTGCCACTAAGTGGGGCTTGCTCTATGTTGATTGTGCTGAGAATTGCTCATGCGACAATGCGTGCGTGATATTGTGGACACCTCTACTCACCCCTTTTGCCCGTGTGAACAGGGTGGCACCATAGAGGCTGGGTTTCCTCTATTAAGGAAGGGTCCTTCAAGGGCTCTCTCCAGGAACTGGTTCATGACATTCAAGATCTTCCTGTTTTCCTTCAAGAACACATGCACACACACATCCAGTCTTGCACCTGTGCTTCCAACACATCAAGCTCATTGCCTCCAAGACATCAAGCCTTGTGTCTTGGCTCTTGCTTGCTCCCCTCTCAGTTTCTTCCCTGTCCATACCTGCACTCAGATCAAGTCACATGGACTCTGTGTGCCCATTGGTGGCACAATACAATTGGGTTTAGCACCTCTTCCCAGTTGTCTTATTATTAGGTATTAACTGTTGACATTTACAGGAAGGTGGCCTGAGCTGGTCTCACTCGGTCACTGTTCAAATGGCTGGTTGTGCTCAGCAACCATCCAATTCATCTACAAGTCCAGAATTCACAAGTCCAAACTTTTTTTTCAGCCTCTGGCCAGACTCCCCCCCACCCTACCCAAGGTTTGGGATTCCTGTTCCATGACTTCCATCACCCCCTTGACATAGACAGTCTATGATAGACCTCAGTTACTTCCCAGTAAACTGAGGTATGTAGTTACACCTGCATTGATTACCCCACTGTTTGCTCACACCTAGGTAGCTCATACTGTCTAGGTAAACATACCCAATATACTACAGTTACTTCCCAGTAAACTGAGCTTGTACTGTCTAGTACTCATGTGTCATGCACATTAGCACCTGTTGGAATGGCCTCACTTCAAACCTTAACCCATGAGTTTACCACAAGGTTGCGATGGCTGCGGATAACAGACCGGTCTATGAGTTTAATTTGGGTTTCAGGGTGAGGGCTGGTCAGGCACAAAGATGAGGATTCCATCGGCATCTGCATTCCAGCTCTCGGCCATCTTCCTATCCTCTTCCTCTGCCATCTCTATGTACGTGGCCCTGACCCACCGAAGTTTGACTCTTCCCGTGACTGTGGGAGGGAACGAAAGTGATCTGCTCAGAATCGGTGAATCGTGTCATGTTATACTCGGAGATGGTAGGGTATACCCAGGTCGAACCCGTCTACGGGTTCTTCTCCCAAGTTTATAGCCTCGTGGGCAGCTGAAGACATTGAATAATTTGGTGTTTGTCAAGGGGTAAGGACCATGGGCAATCGCGTTTTGTACTGCGTTTCGTTACGAACACGCACAAGGCCCAAGGCGACACGCACTCGAACGAAATGGATCCTCCAGAAATGTCGTCCGAGTCTAATTTAAGCTACAGCAAGGCACGATCACGGTAATACAAGCCATTAGAGAGATGTTTTTTCTCCACCGGTCAAAGCAAAACAGACTAGCCTAGGGAATACAGAAGAAAAACAAACCGACCGCGCAATCCATGCGCTCGGGCTGCTCCAAGAATCAGTCGACGACACAACGCGAAAATACCCACGGAGCAGCGGTCATCGACGCTGCGCTGACGACAACCTTCCTTCCTTCGCCCTCTTGAATGGTGTCGACACGGGTGGCGCGCTGGCAGTCGCATTCGTGCTCGTGCTCGTGCTCGTGCCCGTGCCCATGCTAGGGCCACCGGCGCCCGCTGCCCCACTCGCACTCGCGCTCGTTTTGGCACCCGTGCTCGCACCAGCACTCGCGCCGACGCCGGTATTTGCGTTACTGGGTAACGACGAGGACGAGGACACGGACGGAGTCGTGGATGGGGGTTGTCGCTCTTCGATCGGGGGCAGGCGCTCGTTGTCGATATCAGATTTGCGGCTATGAAACGAAAGGACGGCAGGGCATCATAGGACCTGAGGTGAGCATGCGAAGGGGGAAGAGGAAGAGAGCACGCACGCGTCATCGAACGTTTTGATGGCGTTCTTGATACCCTCGGCACCGAGTGCGAGCGTCCCATACGGCAGCCTCGACGAGCCCGAAATGCTCTTGAGCTCCGACACGCGCTCTGACTCCTCACTGGATGACAAGGCAAAAGTCGAAAAAGAAAAATGAGCGAGGCCGTTCGGCGGAGGAACCTTTGACGAGGGGCGCACCGGAGTACTGAAAACATATGCGAAAGACGCCCGACAGCTAGGATCTTGTTCTTGATCACCTTACGGCGCTCAACCTTGTCGCGTTCGTTGTGCATAACACTCGGCAGCACTGGTTCGTCTGAGCTCTCATTAAGCTCCTCCTGCGTGCATATGTTGAGCACCGCAGCCAACATGTCCGTGACTGTGGGCAACCATCGATACCAAGACACCACGGAAGCTGGTGAGCTCACTCTTCTCGCCGACAAACGGCAGACTCCAGCTGAATGCATCCATAAAGTTCGGAAGCCAGTATGGGTGTGGCATGCTGTTGAACTGCCGAATGCTGAACATGTTCGACTCGTACTTGACCATCGCCGCCTTGTTGTTATAGACGTCGAGATAATTCGGTGCAGAGAAGAGCGTCATGACGCTCGGGAAACCGGTCTTGCGGCTCTTGCGGTACATACGATACCTATGTACAGTTGGAACCCATCAGCTCTCTTGGGAATAGAAAGGAGGTTTAACACACCCCGCATCCTGTGCCTCATGCGCGCGAATGATAGACAACAAGCGATTGCGCTCGAGAAACTCGCACACGGCCTTGTATGTGTAGAAATAGGAGCAGCCGCGCACGTGGTTGTGCACAAAGTTCTCCGTTCCCTGCTCCTGGCCATAGTTCTCGATAGGGTCCGACCAGAGGATATCGCACATGAGGCCGGAGGTAGGCGGCTCACGGAATCGATCGAGCTGCAAAGTAGCCAATAGTCACGGGCACTGATGTGAAGGTGATAAAGAACTCACTTTGCGAATGTCGTCGATCGTGTGCAGCTCGGGCGATATGCCACCGTGTATGCACAAAAACTGCTTGTTCATGATCGCCGCGAGGGGCAGCGCACAGAATGACTCGATGCATGCCTCGTACACGCGCTCAGAGTACTTGTGCTTGCACTCGGTTTTGAACGTGAAGTAGTCGGTCAAGTGGCGACACTCGTGGTTGCCACGGAGGAGGAAAAAGGAGGTTGGGTACCAAATTTTGAGGGTAAAGAGGTAGAGCAAACACTATCCCTGGGATGAGCGGGAGAAGGAATGGCAGAAGGAAGGACTCACTTCGATGCTGAAGTAACCTCTGTCGACATAGTCTCCAAGGAAGAGGTAGCGAGTGTTGGACGGTTTACCACCGATTTCAAAAAGCTTCATGAGATCGAACTGCGATCGAGAAAGTAAATAGGTAAGCGTCTCAACTGCGACGGAATGCGAACGTATTGGCCATGGATATCACCGCAAACTGCAGGAGGTAATGAACATCAAAGATGAGGAGAAGAGAGACCGATCACAGCACCTGTCACGGGAGAGTCGACGGTCAAGACGTTCGGTTCGGCGCGGAACAATTGGGTCGCTTTGTCGACGATGTAGAGCGCATGCTCCTCCTTGATACGACCTTCGCGATAGAAGTGATTCTTGAGGAATGCGACGTCAGGCTTGGCCTTGTCCGTCTTTGCGAAGAACTGCTCGTCGGTCGGGATGGCCATCGCGGGTGCTTGCACCTAACCAAACCACATCTATCACATCTACGCGGGCAGATGGGACGCGGTGAGACGTCACCTCCTTGACAACACGCTCGCGGGTACTGATGGTGTACCCATTGTCGAGCTGATGCTGTGTAAAGTCGAGCTGGGGTGCGGCAACCCTGTGCTGGATCTCGTAAATCGCACGCTCGAGCTGAGTCTGGCCGATGGTCATTGATAGGTACGTATGAAAGATAGGTGAGGGATATGGGAAGGGGACAACGGGGCTGTGCGTAGGGCCATGGCTTGGCAATGATACTTGGGTCCCGTGTCTGCCTCCATCGGGTCATCATCGCACGACCCCTGGGCGCTCTCTCTCGACTCTCTATCGACTCGCAACGCTCACGCTCATCAACGGCCTCGATGGTGAGGATGAAGACCTTTTCTCAAAATGAATATATTTTACGCCCACGCACATCGTGGCGTTCCTTCGCCGAGCCAACACACAGAGATACGGTGTCCTTATCAGCGATGCCAAGCTGCGTTGCAGATAGAATGGCACCACGCTCATCGAGCACGATTGATATGGACGTCTCCAGCAGCGGCTCCTCAAATGCGGTAGGGTCCGCAAGGACAGTGGTTCTGATGGATAAGGAACAAGTCCCGATATGAGCCTCGGACAGAACCAAAACGAATACTGGTAATCAATCGCACCCGTCAAACACGCCAAAGGAGTAAGAAGCCGGGAGACGTCTGAGGGGCAGTGGGGTGCGAATTTTCCGCGTGCACGTCGTAAGGCCGGTCTCCTCATTGTAAGTGGCTTTCGGAAGAGTCGCTATTGATTTGGAATACCGGGGCCATAGTTAGAAGGGGGAAGGCGCAACACGAGTTTGCTAAGGATTCGCACTGTTTTTGAGTGCGGCGACCATCGCAATGAGTGCGGCGTCGAACACGTTGCCATCATAACTGATACACGTCGCGTCGACGTACAACACCCACGCAGCGCGCTCAGGGTGTATGCATAGCTCTGAGAGGGGGAGAATTCCTGCGCTGCGACCGTACGCAAATTAGCGCGAGTGAAATGTCAAGGCGTGGCTTACGCCGTAAGCGTTGACGCAAGACGGTCAGAGAGGACCTGGGCCTCTTCGGATGGAGGACCAGGTTTGAACCGTGGAGCGCACATCGCCGGAAGGTCGATATTCGGGACTGGGGGGGGGGGCTGATTAACGTCGCGGCGGATAGGCGGTGAGGAGTGGGCGCGAACCGAGAAAGCCTTGGGTGGGTCGTTCAAGGACCGGCTCGGCGATCTCAGCTTTGACACCACAAACGACGGTGGTGTCTCCGAGACGTACGAGGGCTGAGCCATCTGCGGTGGAGATGGAGGCGACGTGGACATGAAGGTCGCGCCATTCGTTTGGGACGCGACCATCTGGACGGAATTGTTCAGCGAGGAAACGTTCGAGGTAGGCCCTTGGATCGAGTCTCTGAAACGTCTGGGCGTTGACGTGGGCCACGGCCATGGCTGTGCAACGGCAACGGCACGGCGGCAGGGAGACTTACGCAAGTGAGTGATTTGATGATGGCTGCTCACTAAGCCAAGCGCTAAGCTGCCTGCCCTGCCTGCTCTCGCCCTCGCCTCGCCTCTTCCTCGCTCCGTCCATCGCCATCGATGTTTGAAGATAATCCGCTTGACCCCTCGCCCTTCGTTCTTGACACAAATGACTTTACCTCATTTGCCGACCTTGATCCCTTCTCATCCTCCTCGTCCCGGCATCCCTCCCCCTCCTTCCCCACAATAGTTGAACCGCAGTCAGACCTCAACAACCTTTGGTTCAACTTCTCAAATGTAAACGACGACCTACTCAATCCAAAGTTTACCCTCTCTCAGCCCATCACCAACTCACCTTGGGATTTCCTCACCTTCTCTAATGTTAGTCCCGACTCGGGCTCGACAAGCACCTCTGGTGGCCTCTCTCCTCCGTTTACCATCGATCCCCAACTCATGGCGACGCCCACCACCTCCAAATCTCTCAGCGACTTTGGTGATGACGACGTTGCAAAGGATGAGCATAGTCGTGAGGAGGAGGACGACGATGAGGACGATGAAGGCCCGCTCACTCCTCCCCCAATTAGACCAACCGCCAATAAAGGCAAAGATCGCAGGCCTGTCGTTCATTCTGGTGGCATCCAGAAAAAGGTTCATATCAGCTCGGTCGTAAAGACGGATCCTCTCGACAGCTCTCTCGACGACTGGCGCCCCTCGCCTGAGGAGTATCAAAAAATGTCCAGCAGGGAAAAACGCCAACTACGCAACAAGATCAGCGCCCGCAATTTTCGCAATCGTCGAAAGGGTGACCATCTCACTCATCATTGCCTTTGTCGAGCAACTCACCCTTTTTCTGTAAACGAACAGAATACATCAGCACCCTTGAGAACGACGTTGCCGAACGTGATCGACTTATTGATGCAATCCGTGCCGAGCTTGGCTCAACCAAGTCCGAAAACGCAGCTTTACAACAAGAGATCAAGGCACTCAAGAAAGCACTTCTCGGCGATGCTGGACGCGCCAGCTTACCAGTCCTCCCTCCACCCAGTCCGCTCCCCATCTCCGCTCCTGCTCCTCGGACCACCGCATCTTCCTCGTCGTTGCTCACGCCCAATCTGCACAAAGACCTTCCCTCGACGTCGCCGCGCCTTGCAGCCAAGGCCTTCTGGGGTGGCAACAGCCCCGTCTTTGGCGGCGTCACACCCGTCCACACGGTCACTATACCCGACCTTCTCGCGGGTGCAACAATCAAGTCTCCTGCCCTACAAGAGAACATTAACCCTTCACTCAACAACAGCAACGCAACCAACAGCATTGGTCTTGCAACCCTTGGAGGGCCGGGCAAACCTGCACTATTTGATACTTTCGCGGACTCGAATCCGTTCACCATGAAGATGCTCGATGCGTACGTGTCCCAGTCATCTTTTTCGGGGAGATCAATTTGTTGAACTTTTATGTTGTCCAGATATCGCATGCAGTTGTGGACTCGCATGGCACAACAACAACAACAACAACAACAACAACAACCCAAGCAACCTTCCTCGCCCTCGGCCCCGCCACTCACAGGCCTTGCAGCTGGCCTCCGTCCACATTATTTCTCTTCTGCAGCAGGCATGCGCAGCCCTTCGGTCGCCTCCCCTACTCTCTCCTCTCTCCTCAGCGGGAAACACCAAACTCCTTTCACGCACGCACACTCCACCCCGCCATCCTCCCCCAAGCTTGGTGCTACCTCCGCGTCAGCCACATTGTCTCCGACGCCACAGCAAGCAGCGCTTGCGACGATGGCCTCGCAAACGCTCATGCAGCGCCTGGGCAGTGCATTCTGGCAGGCCTTCTCCGGGTCTTCTTCCTCTCCTTCGTCGTCTTATTCGACCTCGGGTACAAGCGGCCCGAGCATGAATCCGCGTGTGCCTGCCTGGGATGCGGATAAGATACGACGCGTATTGGAAGGCACGGCAGTCGTCCGCGTCGTTGATGTGGAGCCGCCATCATCAGCGCAAGGCAGCAAGTCTGGGAAGGCCGTTGCGAAGGACGCGAAGGAGGTTCAAGCTCAGGTTCAGCCGGCGTCCTCCAAAGGATGTGAGGCCGGGTTCTGCGTGCTCGAGGAGAGCATGCGCGCGCTGACCCTGGGTAAGAAGTAAAAGCGATAAGATGCAGAGCGGTGTTCGTGCGTGCGGTATACTATACGACGACCGTGTTCCTCTGCTCCCCACTCATTCCCTTGCCGAAGTATACGTACCGTACATATCTGTTTAATACTTTCCGTTGCTCGTTTGGCGTCTGGAGACGTTCAGGCGTCATTTTCTTCGTCCGCTACTGTTTCCGTTGCCGCTCTCTCTCCCGCGTTTCGGGCTCTAATGAAAACGAACAGTAGTTACCCTGTATTTTTCCGTTGCGTGGTTGCGTAAATTTTGAAGCATCGGAGATGAAGATCCGTTGGTCGTGCTCGACTTGACCCAACTGTCATCAAATTGAATGAAAAGATGGCGCTCCGTGTCATGCCCACTTGATATTTCCAAGTGTGAGGCACAGGAATGGAAAAAAAAAAAAAAAAAGATTATAAAATGCTGTATATATTGTTTTCGCCAAGCTGTACGCAATACACCGCCGGGAGCAGCAAGAAAAAAAAAAAAAAAAAAAGAGAGAGAGAAAAGGAGGCATAGAGGCGAAAACAAATACCCTATTCCACGACCGCGGCCTCCGACGCAGAGGAGGGAGGGCCGACTCCGCCAGGCGCAGGCGCAGGCCCAGCAGGCCCCAACATCGTGAACTTGTCGAGCCAACGGAGACGGGCGGCGTCCCTCGCCGCGAGCCTCGCGTTCGCGCGCTCGCTTTCGGTGGCCGAGGGGACGCGCCACAGCACGTCCTCGGTCCGCGAGACGTAGAAGAGACGGTACGTCCGCACGCACACCTTGATCTCCAGCCCGCCACGCGCGTAAAAGTCCCGACCTGCTTCCGTTCCCGATCCCTGGCCGGCCGCACCAACGGCCGTCGTTGGAAGAGACCTACGAGAATATCACGATGGTGAGCGGGAAGATGGAAAGGGGGAGGGTCGGATAGACGGACCTTCTGAGAAACGGGCGGCGCACTTTGCACGCCAGCACTCCGGGCGTCTCTGCCTCGGAGACGAAACCTTCGATGTATGCCTGCCAGCGCCCCGAGAGCACCTCGGCGTCGTCCAGGCTCGATCCATCCTTGCTGAGCAGCTGGAACGTGATCATCTTCGATTCCGGGAGCTAACCGAATCGTGGGCAACGACGCGGTTCGGATCGGAATCAGCCATCGGGCGAACGAGAGGAGAGGGGGCTCACCCAGTCGATGCGGAACAGGTTTTCCTCCGGTCCCAAAATCTCTTCTGCCTCCCGGCGGAGGCCGCGATGGTCCTCGATGGTGGGGGATTCCAAACGTCGCTCGTCCCAGAGTAGCTTGGCGACCTTCTCTAGCTTTGGGTCCTGTTCCCAACTTTGCACCTATGGAACGGGTCAGACGGGCGCTGCAAGATACGAACTGAAACCTTCACGTGTTTAATGAGGGAGGCGAGAACCTTGTCGATGGTAAAGATTTTGTACGCGTCCTACGGTCGTCCATGTTAGATGACACATGGAAGGCCAAACAGAAGAAAAACGTGCATGTAGTCCAAACATCTCGCGCATCTGATCTTCAAATGCAAGTTGCTCCACCTGGTTATCGAACAATCGCTCGCAAGTTTCCAACATGAGTTCATAGTACTGAAAAGCCGTGATCGGTCCTTGTCCTTCTTGTGAACCCGACGAAGCTTGCATCAGTTCGAGGTCCATGGCCATGATTTTGGCGTCAGTATCGAAGACCGAGTCATTCACTCGTTCCGTCGCGATATTCTTGAAGAGATGCAAGCGGGAGTACAGAGCCTTAACAAAAGACGCGGTCAACTCCCCGCTTTTTTGGATGGCAGATCGACCTACGCACATGGATCATCCGCAGAAGAGAGTAGAACCAGGTATTCGTGAAAAACGACCGCCGTTTCGATCGCCGCTTCTCATAGCCACCAGCAGCCTTTGGATCCGAGGCCACCACTGTTGGTGTCACGGGCGATGCTGGTGCTGAACTCGGACGCCATGCGACTGCTGTCGGAGCTTCATCGTCCTGCGCCACGGGAACCGGCGTCGGCGAAGGCTTCCGCGAACTTATGGGCGAGGGCGACGACAAAGTGTGCGTCTGGCCGCGTGCAGATTTAGCCTGTTCGCTCTTGAGCAGACTCTTGCGCAAGTCGCCCGAAAAGTTAGCCGGTAAGGCACCGTTTCGCGCGTTGTGGCTCGCTGAGCGCGATGCACTCGAAGCCGCCGCTGCATCCACATCATCCCCGCCGCCGGTACCGGCAACACCCGCCGGAGTTTCCACCCCCGCTGCCACTGCGACCGACGCTGCCATGCCCGTCGGATGCGCATTTGGCGTGCCCGAGTGCTTCCCGCTTCCACGCGGCCGACCCGCCAAGGGCCGCTCGTCCCAATCGTTCAGCTGGAAGAATGCGCGGACGATGCTGTACAGCCGGATCTCCACCCAGCTTTTCCGCGCGGCGTCGAGGCGGAGCTGGGTGCCGCTGAGACGCGAGAGGTAAGAAAACGCGAGCTTGACAGCGTCGCGGAGCACGTCGGCATCTTCGATCTCATACGAGAGCTGGTGCTGCGGCCGCGCGCGTGCATAAAGCGGATCTACGAGGGCGGCACGTCGCGCCATCTGCGTCTCCATGATCGCCTCGATGTGCGCGACGAACGCTTTGGATGTGAGTGCCTTCTTATCCGCCATCTTGAACGTGATGCCCTGGTGATCTAGCGAGCGCGCGTAGTTTGCCGCATCCACCGCGCGCCAAATTTTGTTCCATTCCCGCTGCGCGCGCTTCCACTCCGCTTCCTTTTGCTTCAGCCTGGTAAGTACAACAGGTAGCGCGAGTGAGGGACTGTCCTGCATCGCCTGCAAGACCTCGAGGCCTGCCTCTCGCCCGTATATCTTCTTGATGATGCGTTGGTGCACCGCTTTGCCCGCGCCGCCAAAATTCGGTTTTAGACGAAAGATGGCTCGTTCCTCAGGGGTCATCCCCAGGATCTTATGATTGAGTGGCTCAAGCACGCCGATCGTACGTACGAGTGCATCGATATGGAAATCGTACTCGTGTCGCTCTTCCTCGGTGCGATGCAGTGCCTCTTCGTAAAGGTTTTTCTTGTGCGCCATGAAGACGGAGTCCTCGCTCGAGAAGCTCGGATGTGAGACCCACTCGTCGTTCAATACCGACTTGCACATCTCGTCACGCCCGCTGCACTCGACATTGATTTCCTGAACAACAACCCAAGCATTATGACCACGAACAAGAAACAAGATTGCAAAGACGTACGTCCGCGGGCAAGCGTCGATAGCTGCCATACCGGATATTCAGCTCCTCACGGCTCGGACGGTCGAGAATAGCCAATGGCCGCCCTGGAGGCTGGTAGAGCTCCTCGCGCTCCTTGGCCAGCGCTGAACGCTCCATGGCCTCGTCCCATCCCAGAATTTCCTTGAACTGCGCCATCAGCTCTCCCTCTCCAAGGAAAGAGCGACTTTCGCGCACAAGGCGTGCACGATCGATGAAATCTTTCGCGAATAGATTCACGAGCTTGAGGAATTCGTGATACGTCTCACGTGAATCGAGTGCCGCTTTCACACGTGGGAAGAAATGGATCTCATCGTGATTAACCGCAGGGACCAGCGGCGGTGGAGGGGGGGCAACTGCTGGAACCTGTTGCGTGAAGGTTTGCAATGTGGACGGGGGCGGTGCCTGGTGTGGATAGGCGTGACCGGATCGGCGTGGAGAGGAAGGAGCGGGTATGGTGCTGAAATGGGAGAAAGCCGGTTCGCGACCTGTTGGATGCTGTTTGACCTTTTTCGAATGTTCGTGAACGAAATGTATTTTGGGTAATGAACACGCACTCGACCACGCCCTGCATCCCGTTCCTTCTCCTTATCTCTGTCCGCAGCCTTTCTTCTTCTTTTCGCAGGGGTAGTACCTGAGGCCGCAGTGGGTTCTGTCGGCTGCTTCCGCTTCTGCGCACGTGTATGCTCGCCACTCGGGGTCCCAGTTCGCGCGCTGGGTCCCCTAAGCACACCGAGACTATCGGTTTCTGGCACGCTACCGGCGCCGGGTAAGAAGTCACGAAAAGCAGATGACAGGTCCGGAGCGTCTTTGAAAAGTTCCTCGACCTTTGCGAAAACTTCGGCCTGCCATTCGGAGCGTCAGAATGAGGAACATTATCGTGGCAACGACAAGAGACAGACATTGTTTGCGCTGGATTTATGACTGGCAAGGATCTCTAAGAACTGCCTGTACGTGTCCGGATCATTACTGAACCGCGTTTTGATTCTCTGGACGTAATCCATTGCTGGTCCTAGTCCCTGGCGTTCGTGGTCGTCGAGGGTAGAAACGTCGATCGAGCCTGCGGATAGCTTTGGGGTATTTGACAATCCTAGGATGGATGTAGATGGAAGGGAGGGAGGCAAGGGGAGCTGATCTGATGATAACTGACCGGCTTCCTGCGGTGGTGGTGCCGGTGGCGGCGGCAGTATACTAGGACTGTTAGTTGACTGTAACATGACCCCGGACGGGGTCGTGACGGTGATGACCTCTAATGACTGTGCGTCAGAGCCAACTTCGATGCGGTATCCGACAGGAAGAAACGTGTTGAATCCCTGGATAAGAGAGGGGTGGCCGTGAAACAGGCTTGCGACGCGCCGAATGACTCCGGGCGTATCGATCCTATGGAAAACATCCCGTGAGCAACGATTTCTATGGGGGACTTGTCGAAGTGTGATGGTGGCTGCACAGATGACACGGGCGCTTGTGACCCAACAGAAAGGCAAGACGGGAACAGATCATCTGGGTGACGACCAACTTACACTTGGCTTTTGAAATCCTTCATAATGTCCAAGAAGACATTGTAAACATCGGGGCGGTCATGGAATTGGACTTTGACGGCATCGAGGTAGCTGAGCGCGTCCGTGACGTTGAGCTGACGGTCGGCAGGGCCATTCAGATTCTCAAGCGCGGGCTGAGGAGCAGCCTCGACAGCATTGTTCTGGCTCTCCACAGAGGGGGCCTCCGGTGCGGCTATCATGGATGTGCGTGCCGAAGTGCTCGAACCGTCAATGGGAGGATGGGGGGAGGGTGGGAGAGGTAGAGGGGGCTCGGTCTCAGCCTCAGCCTTCAGCCTTGGTCGGTTGTGTGGGTCCTGGATTCTGCAAAGGACTGTCCATAGAGGCGTCCATTATGAGCACGGAGACGAAATTTCCTTCTGTGAGGACTGAGGATGTAGCGACTATATCCGGTGAGTGGCACCACGTACAAGGTTACTGTAACGATATCCTCGGGGATAGTAATGCAGCAGCGGGGAACGCCAGTCAATGTGGTGCTTGGCACTGGAGTGTGTTGAACTCTCTCTCGGTTTTCCTTTCCTTTGATATGTCAGTCGAGGTTGACACAAAACTACACCGCGCTCGCACACCGGTCCGAATGGGTTTCCGGCCCGCAAAAAAACCGAGGTATCGTGATCTTAATTCACGTGATATTCACATATAGTACTACGATCTATCGACCAATCCTCGCCCTTGCGCTGCTGAGCAGGTACTCCTGTCAGAGCATATCAACACCAATCAATCAGCGGACACCAGAAAAGACAAACACACCGAGTCAAAGCTGGTTTTGTAACTCTGACGGCTTGAAATGTTGGCAAAAAACTTCTGAAGACGCGCGAAACGCTCGCTCTGGAAGAGCTCCTGATGCACGCGCGGACCCGTCCCCTCTGCGTACTTTCCAACGTCGTGGCGGAGGTGCAGCTCCCAGCGGCCGACGAACGGCGCGAGCGCCGCATCTGCAATCGTAAAGCGGTCCCCGACAGCGAACCCGCTCGGGGAGAGCAGCTTCTGGGTCTCCGCGACCGCCTCGACGAATTTGTCTGGCGCCTCGCCGCGGTAGAAGAAGGCGACGAACGGCTCGAACAGTTTGTTCGTGACCGTGTCGATGAAGAGGCGCACGCGTGCACGCTGGACCGGGTCCTTTGGAAGCAGGCCAGAGTCCGGGTACAAGTCTGCGACGAACTCGAGCAAGATAAGGGACTCTGCGAGCTTGACGGATTCCGGGGACGGGTGCTCAGGGTCTGACTTGGAAGATCCGTACACAAGAGCGGGGACCTTTCAGCCATACCGTTAGTCACGGACATAGATAAGCTCTAATGACGAATGACTGACTTTACCCGCTGGGTTTACTCTCTGCGCATACCACTCAGGTTTGTTCTGAAGATCAATTTGATACCGTGTCACGTCAGCTCCTGCTTCTTGGAAGGCGAGTTCTACCTGCAGAGGATGTTAGCACGGAATTCCTTTGCATGTAAATACTTGGCCGACCCGATGAGCATACGGACAACCCTTGAGGGTCCACAAAGTCAGCCTTTTTATTCGGTAAAAGTGTCGTGCGCGTACCTTGGATGTGTAGAAAATGATATCAGGGGTGGCCATGTCAAGTAGTTCCTGGTATTACCAGAGGCAAAAGAGCTTGAGAGATGACATGAATCTTGACGTGACGTATAAATACCATAGTAAACTCGCGTTTGTCATCTCCATCATCACCCAACAGATGCCATCTCAGCTTAGATGTGGGTCATCTTATAGATGATCCCGACCGATGAGTCAAATATGCTCACGTAAGGCGGTCTCACTCACCGACGGTCCCTTTGAGCGCTCGAAACGAAACGAAAGACATCTCCATCGGGATAGACGTACGCCTTTTGCATTTCCACACCACAACAAACGTGACCGATTCCATATAGGCAAGGTGACAGTCGAGTTGATTTTTCTATGTCGAAGGCCTGAAAGCACGGCACCACGTGTCACCACGTTACCTGGGCCTGCGACTTGTACATACACGGGAGTCACACTTAGGTTGGAGCATACTTAAATCAGATATATGTCACCTCTAATAGGATCTGTGAAATGAAGCCTTCTGGCACAACATACCTGCTGCGCTCAACTCGGAGCTTCATGGATTACATATGTAAAATTAATTTGCGCCGTGTTCCAAGGTTCTATTGGAAGATATTCTTATTCCCAGCCATGATGCAGAAGCCATTCCCGTCGCTGACATTTCGACGGGCGATGGGGTGCCAATATTATTTGTTCTTGGGTGGGTTTGCGCCACATTTGCGAGAACTTTGGTTGGAAAAAGTGTCTATTTCCAGGAAAACCGAACCTAAAAAGAACGACGAGGTGACATACGGACAACTTTTGTCTGCAAATCACCTCGTCGTTCTTTCCTTTCAGGATATCCTTGAGATGCCTCTCGAACGACGACCACTGTTGGAGTGCAGCCTCAGCGTCACGGTTTGGTCATACACTCACGTGGCGCGTGACGAACGCACGGACATGTATATAGTTCGTTTTTCGTTTATTCCCCGTCCCTCAGTCTTCTACAATAAGACTGAGGTTAGTCATACTCTCGTTACCTACGTACACAACTAATTACACTTTTTTGTAGCACTCGTTATAGGTCAGGATACCCACTTAGTGTAGTCTTCTACAATAAGACTGAGCACTCGTTATAGATACCCTCCTACAGATTATGAGACCTGATTGTCTCTAAACAAGCCAAATAACTACACGCACCCAGAATTTCAAAATGTCACAACATAGTAATGGCATGAGGCACCAGCACGTCCTCGCCGCAAGGCGGAAATGCCTCCTCCTCAGGAGCCGCGACATCGAGCCAAAAAGCCACTGCACGACACTATGATGTCCCTTTTCTTGACAACGAAGGGGTCAAGTTTATGTTCTGGAAGCACCGCGTTCAAATGGTTCTCGAACTTTGAGAGCTCTGGACAGTAGTAGACGGCACATATACCAAGCCAGACCAAAGTGCAGACCCCACTGCCTTTAACGACTGGTCATACCGAGACCGAGAGGCACGTGCGCAAATCTCCCTCACCATATCAGATGAGCCACTAAGCGCCGTCCTCGGAATCAACAATGCTAAAGGTTGCTGGGAAAAGTTATGTGCCCGCTACGAAGGAAAGGGCGAACAACGCATGGCACACCTAATGGAGGAGTTGCTTCGGACCACGCTCTCCGAAGACGAACCACTCGACCCTCAAATCAACAAACTCATACACGCCTCTCGCACCCTTGCAAACCTTGGCTTTCCACTTGAAAACAAATTCCTTGCATATGTCATCATATTAGCCTTACCCGAATCCATGTCGACCCTCAAGACGATCTTATACTCCATCAAAACCGATGAGATCTCGACTGACATCATCACATCCCAAATCCTCGGTGAGGAGCAACGCCGTGTGCGCGCATCGGGGATCGGTGCCACTGCCTTCTTCGCCAAAGCAGCCAAGAAAGCAAACGGGAAGAACAAACAAGGAGACAAGTCCAAGAAACATTGTACACACTGCAACATCCACGGTCATGATGTAAAGGAGTGCCGAAAATTGAAGAAGGAGCAGGAGGCGAAGGGGGCATCGACCACCTCTGCAGGCGCGAAGCCATCCACGACCGCGAAGATCGCAGTCGCAGACCCCAGTGAAAGCACGGTACAACTATTCAGTGCCATCGCCGCTGACCCCTCACCATGCGACAACGAAGCATTCGCCTTCCGAGCGCATCACGACTCGTCCACCCAGCACCGCTGGATAGTCGATTCCGGCACGTCGTGCACCATGAGCTGCAACCGCAGCTGGTTCTCATCATTCACTGCCCTCACACCCCCCACTCATATTACTCTCGGAGACGACAGCGCCATTCACGCCACCGGCGTCGGACGCATTCCCATCCGCATGCACGCCAACGGAACATGGCACAACGCCATCCTCCAAGACGTTCTCTTCGTTCCTGACCTCAACGGCAACCTCCTATCAGTCGCTCACCTCACGAAGCGCGGCGCTGATGTCCGATTCACCAGAAATGGCTGCCAGCTCTTAAACCAGCAGGGGCACCTCACATGTGATGGGCACCTTCAACGGAACTTATATGTGATGGACATGACAACAGCCGTCCCGGAAACAGCATACATGATGCACGTTGATGACTTCCCGGCTGAAGGTGAGGACGCGCGAGCCACAGACGAGCGCGCCCTCATCGCTCACAGCACGGCCTCTAAGGCCAACTGCCGAGACCTGGCACCAGCCTGCCTAGGCCACCTAAACATCGACACCGTGCTACGCATGGCCAGAAAGGGCATGGTCAAAGGGCATGGAAATAACCGGCACTGCATCATCTACCCCCTGCGAACCCTGCCTCAAAGGCAAGCAAACGCGCCATGAAATCCAGAGGTCGACCGACACAGCGCGCCGTCACAGTACTCGGCCGCGTGTTCTCCTGACATCTGTGGCAAAATATCCACTCGCTCACACCAAGGCTTCGAGTACTTCGTCACTTTCATTGACGATCACTCTCGGAAGGTGTCTGTTGAGGGATTGCGCCACAAGAGCGACGTTGCGCATCACCTGAAGGCATTCATCGCCCACACCGAACTTGAAACTGGCCAGCGCGTGAAGGTCCTCCGCAGCGATGGAGGGGGCGAATACACGGGCAACGAGATCACCAAGTACCTTGAGGGCAAAGGCATCAAACAGGAGCTCACGACACCCCACACCCCACAGCATAATGGTGTGGCCGAGCGCATGAATCAGACGCTCTTCGACAAGGTTCACGCGATGCTGACCGATGCTGACTTACCAGAATCATTCTGGTATGCCGCCCTCGAGTACGCGGCCCTCCTGCACAATGTCACACCCATGTGCGCCCTCAACAACTCCACCCCCAAGGAGGCCTGGAGCGGGAACAAACCCGACATCTCCCGCCTTCGCATTTTCGGTTCCCGCGCGTTTGTCCACATCCCAGACAAGAAACGCACCAAATTGGCTGCTAAGTCCTTAGTGTGCACTTTCCTTGGGTACTCACGAACTCGCAAGGCATACCACTTAATACATCGTCCCACGCGTCGCCTTCTGGAGTCCTGCGACGTCATTTTTGATGAAGGGGGCCCACCAACTCAGTCCCAGTCCTTTGAACGTGTTATCATCCAACATGACGACGCAGGGATGGCGACAGTGTCCATAGACACGCCTCCTCCTAAACAGTACCTGTCCGACTCTCAATCAGAGAGTGAAACAGAGATTGAAAACACACTCATCCCGCACCCATCTGCCCCGCCTGAACCAGCCAACATCCGGCCTAAACGCACAGGCAGTCCGCGACGACGATCCTCGCTACACAGTTACTTCATATGGCTCACGAAAACGCAACATTGAATGTGTCAACATGGCCCAAACCACCATAACTGACGACCCACGCACTTACGCGCAAGCCATGGCCCAACCTGACACAGCTGAGTGGGAAGTCGCGTGCGAGGAAGAGCAGCGCTTGTTCGAGCGCATGGGCGTGTACGAGGTCGCCCCGCGTCCCAAAGACCGCAAGGTCGTCGGGAGCAAATGGGTTTTTCGCATCAAGCGAGGACCTGATGGCTCCATACAGAAATACAAAGCCCGCGTCGTGGTGCAGGGCTTCACGCAAATTGAGGGCATTGATTACGATGAGACCTTCGTGCCCGTTGCTAAGTTCGCCTCCTTGCGCGTGATACTGGCCCTCACCGCCGAACGAAATCTAGAGGTCCACCAAATGGATGTAAAATCAGCATACCTCAATGGGGAACTCAAAGAGGAGATCTTCATGGAACCTCCCCCCGGTTTTGACATTCCCCAAGGCATGGTATTGCATCTAATCAAAGCTCTCTATGGCACAAAGCAGGGTGGACACGTCTGGTACGAGGATATCCGTGGCAAGCTCAGTGCCATGGGTTACCAACACACCAACGCCGACCATGCTGTCTTCACCCGAACGCGCGATGGAGACATCTCCATCATTGCGCTATACGTTGATGATATCACTATGGTATCAAATTCTATTGAAACTATCAACCGAGACAAATCAGCCTTGAAACAACACTATGAGATGACTGATTTAGGTGAAATATCCTGGATCCTTGGCATGCACATCACTCGGGATTGCAATGCAGGCTGGATTGCCCTCTCTCAAGAAAAATACATAATTGAAACCCTGGAGAGGCATGGGAAATCTAACGTGCACCCAATCAGCACACCGACCCTCGCAAATGAGCATCTCACTAAACTCACCTCCCCTGAAATTGATGTAAAGTCGTATCAGAGTGCCATCGGCGCACTGATGTACCCGATGCTCAGCACACGCCCTGACCTCGCATACATGGTCGCAGCCCTCGGGCGACATGCCGCTGAACCCAGGCCCCGAGCACCAACGCGCTCTCGATCGCGCGTTCCGATACCTCCGAGCCACCAGTAGCAGCCAACTTGTTTTCCAACGCGGAACCCCTGGTGGTACTATACTGCATGGTTTTGCAGATGCAGACTGGGCAAGCGATGTTAATGATCGCAAGTCCACGTCTGGCTTCATGTTCATGCTTGGAGGGGGCATGATCAGCTGGAGCTCCAAGAAACAGACCTCTGTGGCCCTCTCGAGCACTGAGGCCGAATACATTGCCGCTGCCCATGCCACAAAGGAGCTAATCTGGCTCAGACGTCTGTTAAGTGAGCTAGGAATAGACACTCACCCCCCAACCATTCTTCATGTGGACAACCAATCCGCAATCGCCATCGCGCGAAACCCCTGAATTCCATGACCAGACCAAACACATTGAAGTCCGGCACCACTTCTTGCGACACAAAGTCGAGAGCGAGGAGATCTGCCTTCAGTACATTCCTACTGAGGATCAGGTTGCTGACATTTTGACCAAAGGCCTCGCATGTGAGAAGCATGATAAGTTTTCAGATGAGATGGGATTGCACCTGCGCAGGCTGAGGGGGCGTGTTGGAGTGCAGCCTCAGCGTCACGGTTTGGTCATACACTCACGTGGCGCGTGACTGAACACACGGACATGTATATAGTTCATTTTTCGTTTATTCCCCGTCCCTCAGTCTTCTACAATAAGACTGAGGTTAGTCATACTCTCATTACCTACGTACACAACTAATTACACTTTTTTGTAGCACTCGTTATAGGTCAGGATACCCACTTAGTGTAGTCTTCTACAATAAGACTGAGCACTCGTTATAGATACCCTCCTACAACCACCGGACTACAAACCCTACTATCACCTATGGGGAACTTGCCATTCCACTACCATCTTGCCGATTTCATTTTCCCCTGTATCTGCTCAAACAACCCCATTTAACACTTTGTAGTTATACTATTGAGTGGCATTAATGTCATTCTAGTAGCAAAGAAAAATGGAAGTCCATTGAGTGGGTTTCGAGTAGTATTTTGGCTGGGGGTCATGCCTGCATCATGCCTTCTGTCATGGCAGAGTGCAGAGTTTGATTCCAGCTGGGTGATGTTACAAACCAAGGCCAGGTCCTGGCCATATATTATCCTATTTTTTCAAGAGAAACCTCTCTCACTTTGCATCACCAACACACTTCTGTTTCTTGGGCTACTCCTCCTGTGGTGCAAGATATCACTATTGCAAAGGCACTATGACATGACCAGGCACTTGTTTCCTAATCAGGTAATCATTGCAGTGGCAGCCACATGGCTACTCAGCCACCAAGAACCTAAAACAGTGGCATGAACTCCTACAAACTGTTGCATAACTCATATGACATCATGGCTGACTGAGCGACTCCACAATGACCTCACCTGCTCACTAAGCACTCCACAGTGACATCATAAGGATGTCATCACTTCATAATGATCAGTAATATGCTCAGTAAGCCTGAAACCTGACACAAGCGAGTTTATGCCTCTGTAGTCCCATTGGATGACACCAAGAGGCCTAGAATAGTTCCTGTTCTTTGTAATTGACCATGTACACAGTATATAAGCCCCAATGTAGCATGGCAGTTGTCAGACTGTCCACTTGTGATACTCTCATCCTCCTGGGTACTCCCCTGTGACCACTCAGTCTAAAGCCTCCCCTTGTCTCCAAGGTACTCTTCAACAACCACCTTGTCTAAAGCCCTTTGCTGCACTGGCCTCTAACCTTTGCCTCTGCCTCCTGCAACACATACCAGTTCCCATCTGGTACCTTCTAGTCATTTGGCTCATCCTCCTGTTCAATGCCATTTACGCTGTGTACCGTCTGTTCCAACCCTTGCCCACCTGCTCTTGAGTCCTTAGTGATCAGCAGTGTGTGTCTTGACAGACTCACTGTTAAACAATCCAGTTCAAGAGTGAGGGATATGTTCAAAGATGAGTCAATAGACATCCAAGATGGTGTGGGCAAGAAGTAATGTCCAGAGCAGTACCAAGTACCAAAGAGGTATGGTTACTGGTAGTGTCAAGCAATTATGCAGGGAAGAGGCCAGAATGGTCACAAGAGGATGGTCCTTAAAGGAGTATCCCAGGGGTAGAGAGTGCCATAAACAAATGGACAGTCTGAAGACTGTCCACTACTTTATTGAGTGCTTATATACTACAAGGGAACTGCTAAATAGGGAACAAGTCATAACCTTGTTATCAAGCACAATGGATGGATGAGTAAGAAGTCAGGGTACGCTTACTGAGCATGCTCAGTCATGCTCAGTAAGCTGCTGAGTAAGAAGGCTTCTATTGATGAGTAAGAGCCTTTACTGTCCACATGTTCACTGCTCTAGTACAGTACATGTGCAAAGCACTTGATTCATTTACTGTTAGTTAGTTTAAGGCCAGTCATTTGAGGACTTGTAGTTTGGTTCAGGGAATAGAGTTGCCTATAAGGTCCCTTATTTCGTTCTATTAGGGTCCTTAGAGTCAACCCTAATACTTCTATTAAGGTCCTTAGTATTGCTTTATAGTTTGTTCTATGGTTATTAGAGTTAGTCTAATAATGTGTTATAGGGTCTTTAGTATCATGTTAGTGCCTTTTGTAGAGCACTTAGAGTTGTCCTAAAGGGTCCTTAGAGAGGCTATAATACTGTCCTTTATTGCTAAAAGGGTTGCCACTAAGTGGGGCTTGCTGTATGTTGATTGTGCCAAGAATTGCTCATGCAACAATGTATGTGCAATATTGTGGACACCTCTACTCACCCCTTTTGTCTGTGTAAACAGGGTGGCACCATAGAGGCTGGGTTTCCTCTAATAAGGAAGGGTTCTTCAAGGGCCCTCTCCAGGAGATGGTTCATGACAGTTGTAGGAGTCCATGCCATTGTTTTGTGTTCTTGGTGATTACCTGATTAGGAAATGGGTGTCCAGTTGTGTCATAGTGCCTTTGTGACAGCAATATCTTGTACCACAGGAAGAGTAGCCCATGAAATAGAATTGGATTGACAATACAAAGTGAGAGGGGTCTCTCTTGAGTAAAACTGGACAATATGTGGCCAGGACTCAGCCTTGGTTTGCAACACAAACAAGGACATCTCACCAGGGACTGTCCTACAAAACCAAAATGCAAAATGACATGTGCATGCACAGCGGAAGTCACCACCATCACATCCAAATCCTCCATTGTGGAGGTGATTAAAGAAAATACAGCAGACAAACTTGCAAAGGTGGCCAAGGTGCTCTTTCTGAAGAAGACATAGAAGCCTTCATCAGGGCCCTGATAGGAGATGAAACAGACAAAGAACAGGGTTTTTTGGATGCTTGAGCATGATGGCAATCACTTGAGCTTTAGGTATTGACTCAATGTATAAGTCTCAAAGAAGATCAATATCAGCAATGACTACTGTTTACATTGGATCAAATGAAGCTGAAAGAAAAGTATTAATAGATAGTGGAGCAACAGAATGTTGAGATAAAGAGTAGCCAAGGTGTTGACATGTCGGCCCAAACTGTCCAGGCAGCCCACAGGCCCGGACCACATAAGCGTTTCAGCTAAGTTGCTGAAACGCATACAATAACAAAATTGATAGTATGATCTAAGACAATCGGTATCTAGCACATAGCGATCATGAAAACAATTTGATAGTTACTACAGACAAAATAATTAGGGACGCTCTCAGATACTTAAGAGCATCGTACATACAGTAGATACTTCAGTTTCATCTCACAGAAACTGAAGTAAGTACTTACTATCTCATGATCTTATCAGTAGCTGATTACGTGTTGTAGTATCATTTTTATTAGGTAAATATGACACAATAGTTTCATCTCACAGAAACTGAATATCATTTTTATTAGATCTACTACGATCTAATCTTCCTTATCACTGTGTGATTCAACAGGTTATGGGCCCTGCCCACTAGTAAATTCCCAAGACAGAAATCCACACACAAGCTCACACAGTCTATCAACACATTCTCTCCCCTTCATGAGCCACTGTTCATCAGAATGACACCCCACACTTTCGGTACTTGGATCAAAGTTTTGACCCATGCATCAGGGGTACTGATCAGATTTCTAACATCTGGCACTGCATATTTGCTCCACTTGCCCAGATTGGTTTTATCACCTCGTTTACCTAATCGAATCACATGGCACCCTCAATTTTCACGTTCCAGCCTGGAGTCACAATGGAGATCTTCAATGGATCTAATTGGTCCACTTGGTCTTCATGCGTACTCACTGTTTGCCAAATGAACGGATTTAGGCATCATATCACAGATTCCCTGCCATCCTCTCCAGACACAGCTTGGGACTTGGAGGAGCAGGTCCTCCTTGGAGTCTTTGAGGTCTATGTGCAGAAAGACATCTTGCTGGCAGTTTCTGATGATACTAAGTTCAAATCATGCAAAGACAAATGGGAGGAACTAAAGCGTGCATACGGAGGCGTGGGGTCTATGTCTGCCTTCAATAGCTGGGTCTCCCTGACAGGCACAGCCCTGGACGACATGACTCCAATGCTTCCACAATTACAGAAACTTAATGATGTGTGGAACACTCTCCAAAACAATGATATGAAGATTTCTGATCTTCAATTTAGCTTCATTCTGATCAACGCGTTACCTGACGCTTACTCGGCTGTTGCCTTGACTATTCTCGTGGCTGGCTGCTCCAAAAGATCTTTCCCCGCAAACTGATCCAGGAACAGATCCTAAATGAGGAAGGTTGCCAGGCCGGCCCCTCCATGTCCCTCAATAAAGTCGCTCCAGTAAAGAAGGACAAAGACAAGTCCAAAATAAAGTGTTACTATTGTCAGAAACTCGGACACAAGTCACCAGAGTGCAGGAAGAAAAAGAAGGATGAGGAGGAGAAGGCGAAGAAAGGACAGGGGGCTGCAGGAGGCTGCTCAGATGTCCAAAGTCAATGCGCACATAGTGGAGACTACTGCCACTATTACCGAAGTATCGGATGATGATAATGAAATATGTGTTTCTCTCTATGTGACAGCCCTGATCCCGTTGGATGGTCGATTCTGGAGTGACTCATCATATTACGCTGTTCCACTCTGACTTCATTTCTTGGGCTCCAGTGTCTGGATCTGTTAGTCTTGGAGGTCATGCTGTCATCTCACAGATTGGGACTGGATTGGTTTCCGTCAGGCCATCAGGAGGAACTGGGGATGTTCAATTGACCCTTTCAGATGTTATGCATGTTCTGGAAGCCAACGCGCGGTACTTCTCAGTGTCAGCACTGCTCCGGAAAGGGGGTCAAATAACATTCACTAAAGATGGCTTCCAGATCCACCTCAAAGATTGGAAGATTGCGCAAGGGTACATGGAGAATAATCTATTCTGGTTTGACCTATCCATTTTGTCCCTACACGCACAGAGCGGTGCGCTATCACTCGACATCTGGCATCAGCAGATGGGACATATGTCCCAGAATGCACTCATATGTTACAGCAACTCCATTAATGGAATTTTGCTTAGCTCAACTGACAAGGATCTCGCCCCTTGCCCAGGGTGTCAACTCGGCAAGCAGCCGAGACTTCCTTTCTCAGGTTCCTCTAAACACTCGGAACGGAGATTGCAAATCATACACAGTGATCTAGCCGGTCTGATGCAGGTCCGGTCTATCTGGGGCGCAAGTTACTTCATGACATTTATCGACAACTACTCCCACTTTGGAGTAGTGTATTTCCTCAAAACAAAAGATCAGTGTGCAGATGCCTTCAAGAAATATATGGCTTGGGCTGAAAATCAAACAAGCGAGACAGTTAAGGCTTTGCACTCAGATTGCGGTGGAGAATACATGTCGGGTGCCCTTAGATTGGTACTAACGCAGAAGGGGATTGAGCACAAATTAATGATGCCAGGTTCCCCACAACAGAACAGATTAGTGGAGCGATGGAACCGGACCCTGGAAGACAAGATGCGCACCATGATTACACAGTGCTGGTCTTACTCTCAGGTTTTGGGAACTGGCTACTGATGCTGCAGTTCACATTCACAATTGCACGCCCACTCACGTTCTCGGTTGGAGTACCCCTCATGAATTGTGGGACTCCAGACACATCCCAGACGTCTCTTACTTCCAAGTTTTCGGATGCAGGGCATATGTACATGTCCCTGATGCTAAGTGGAAGAAGCTCAATCCCAAGGCGATTGAAATGACATTCGTCGGTTATGAATCAGGATCTAAAGGCTACCATCTATGGAATCTAGCCACCTGGAAAATAGTACTTTCACATGATGTAACATTTGACAAAGCATTCTTCCCAGCAAAGGCAAGCAGTGGACCATCCGCCTTGCCCATACCACCCCTGGTCCCTGCTGGAACTATTACATTTTCCCTCCCGGAACCTGTCCCACACCAACCAGATGGCTGCGCGCCTCCGGAGACCCCTGCAAATCTTGCGGTGACACCTCAGAATGTTTCCATGTACCATACTCCCCTGTCCTGCATTCCTATCCCGACCCCTCCAGCACTTCCGCGACCTGCCCTCATGACATGTCCACCCTTGCCTCGTAGACTCAGGGCTAACCCGCGTCCAAACCCAAGATATTTCGGTGAGGACAACATGGAATGTCTGGCTCGGAGAGGGCGCGTATCACATACGGCCCTGTTAGCGACTGCCAAGGCACTAAACCCTGTATCTTATCGGGAAGCGATGGAATCAGACTCAGCCGGACTCAGCCGATGATTGGAAAGCCGCTTGTCAGTATGAGATAGACGCACTTGCCAAAAATGGTACTTGGGAGCTAGTCGATCTACCGCCGGGCTGTAAAGCCATGAAATCAAGATGGGTATTTGCATGCAAATTGGATGGCCGATTTTGCGTGCGCGTTGTAGCCAAGGGGTTTACACAAATTGAAGGACTTGATTACAGTGACACCTTCTCTCCAGTAGCGAGATTTGAGTCTTTGCGACTCTTGTTAGCATTGGCCGCGCTAGAGGATTGGGAGATCCACCAGATGGATGTCAAGTCGGTGTTCCTGAATGGGCTACTGGACGAAGAGATTTACATGGAGCAACCACAAGGATTCACTGTTCCGGAGACATCACACCAAGTTTGCCACCTGAAGAAGGCGATCTACATTTGCAAACAAGCTTCACGCGCATGGAACCTGCAGTTTCATGGGGTTCTCATTGAGCATGTCTTCACGCGCACGCATTCTGATGCTGGCATCTATCATCGCCAAGACGTGGGGGGATCCACTATCATTATCATCCTCTATGTCGATGATATCACAATCTTAAGCGACTCACACACGCAGATCACTGGCATCAAACAATCACTGTCTACACACTATGAGATGACTGATCTAGGAGAGATCGAGTCCTATCTTGGGATCCGCGTAACGCGCAATCGCTTGGCTAAAGTGTTAGACATTGACCAATCTAGGTACATCTTGGAGATTGTTAATCACTTTGGGATGGCGGATTCCAATCTGGTCCGCACCCCACTTCCATCCGGTGCGGAAATACATCTGGTTAAGCATACTGGACAGGCAACACCTTCGGAAATAAAGTACTACCAGAGTATTCCAGCAATCTGTCAGCACAGCACCTACACCTTGCAAAATATGTGCTATCTTTTCTTAACAGCACAGCCCAACTAAAGCTACATTATGATGGCACATGAGGCGTTGGACTGCACAGATACTCCAATTCTAGTCTCGGAGATGACACAGATGACTTTCACTCCACTTCGGGCTATGTATTCTTGCTATCTGGAGCTGCAATTTCCTGGTCCTTGTGTAAACAGAAGACCATCACTCAGAGCACCACTCAAGCGGAGTATATGGCCCTAGCCGATGCAGCTAATCAAGCCACGTGGTATTGGAGCTTCTTCTCCGAAATCGGCTAAGATCCAATTCCGCTCCATGGTGATAACAAAGATGCCATAGATCTTGCACTTAATCCTGTCACCAGAAGAAGATCGAAACATATCCTCATAAAGCATCACGCAATCAGACACTACATCGAGGACAGACTGATTGATCTAGTCAGAACACCCACAGCAGAGATGCTTGCTGATGGTTTAACCAAGCCGCACGCTCATGTGTTGCTTCAGACTTTCATCACTGGATTAGGTCTTGTCTGATCTAATCTACTGACTGTCTAGATCATGGGGGGATGTTGAGATAAAGAGTAGCCGAGGCATTGACGTGTTGGCCCAAACTGTCTGGGTGGCCCACAGGCCTGGACCACATAAGTGTTTCAGCTAAGTTGCTGAAACGCGTATGATAACAAAATTGATAGTATGATCTAAGACAATCGGTAGCTAGCACATAGCGATCATGAAAACAATTTGATAGTTACTACAGACAAAATAATTAGGGATGCTCTCAGATACTTAAGAGCATCGTACATACAGTAGATACTTCAGTTTCATCTCACAGAAACTGAAGTAAGTACTTACTATCTCACAATCTTATCAGTAGCTGATTATGCGTTGTAGTATCATTTTTATTAGGTAAATATGACACAATAGTTTCATCTCACAGAAACTGAATATCATTTTTATTAGATCTACTACGATCTAATCTTCCTTATCACTGTGTGATTCAACACAGAATGCTTCATATCTCCCAAACTAGTAAAGGAACTGCATCTACAAACTAGGGAACTACCATCAGCAAGAAACATGAAAAACATTGATGGGACACTCAATTGTTTAGGAAAGATCACTCAAGCCATAGAACTAGAATTAAGACTACTAGGGCAAAAGCATATGCATCAATTCCTGATAGCAGACATAGGGCATGATGAAGTGATCCTAGGATACCCATTCCTCAAATCAACAAATCCTAGAATAAACTGGTCTAAAGGAACACTAATGGGACACATCACTCTATCAGGGAAACAGAAAACACCTGATTGGATAAAGGCCCTTGCAAACTGGGAAGAAGGTGACGAACTATGGCTACAAAGCCAAATACAAAAGACAACTATTGCTCAACAACTTGCTGAATCTCAAGTGAAAGACAAACCAAAACCTTGGCAGAAATGGTTCCTAGTCAATCCCACAAATATGGACAAGTCTTTATGGAACAAGAATCAGAAAGATTTCCTGGACCAAGAAGGGACCACACTATTGACCTAAAACCAGATGCCCCCACAATGATCAACTGTAGAGTATACCCTCTCTCACCTAAGGAAAAAGAAGAGCAAGGAAAATTCCTTGAACAAAACCTAAGGCTAAACAGATAAGAAGATTGAATTCACCCTACACCAGTGGCGTCATGAACCATTCTCTGGAGAGGGCCCTTGAAGGACCCTTCCTTATGAGAGGAAACCCAGCCTCTATGGTGTCACCCTGTTCACACGAGCAAAAGGGGTGAGTAGAGGTGTCCACAATATCGCGTGTGCATTGTCGCGCAAGTGATTCTCAGCACAATTGACATACAGCAAGCCCCACTTAATGGCAACCCTTCTAGCAATAAAGGACAGTATTAGGGCCTTCCTAAGGACCCTTTAGGATGACTCTAGGTGCTCTACAATAGGCACTAACACAGTATCAAAGACCCTGCAACGCATTATTAGACTAACTCTAATAACTATAGAATGAACAATAAGGCAATACTAAGGACCTTAATAGAAGTATTAGGGTTGACTCTAAGGACCCTAATAGAACTATACAAGGGGCCTTATAGGATAACACTATTCCCTAAACCAAACTACAAGTCCTCAAATGACCAGCCCTAAACTAACTAACAGAAAATGAATCAGGTGCTTGCATGTGTACTAAAGCAGTGTACATTGTTAAGATCTGACTGATCTTATACCAACTCTTAGTGAAAGAGTTGCTTGATTTAGTTCAAGCACTAGACTTCAATCCCTTTGATATTATCTCAGGAAGAATAAATGTTAAGAGAAGAGAGAGGCCTCTTTCACTTAGAGTTCTTCAATAGATTGTTTAGAGTGTAGACAAGATGATAGTTTCTTGTTGAAAAGAGTAAGTCAAGCGTAAGGCTTGACTTCTTGGTACTACAGACTATTTATAAGATATCTCCATAACTACTGATCCCATTCGTACGAAACTTGGGGTGCACATAGTCGAGAACCAGTAGTATCCAAATACATAAAGCGCAATTCAAGAATGTCAGGAATGACTCACACGTGAGTCATTCTTTCCTAGTATCTATCATCAATGAGCAAGTAGTGAGTAAGCCGTTACCAATCAATCAGTAAGCAAATCAATAATCGATCGCTAAGCCAGATGAGTAAGTGGGCAGCCAGATGAGTAAGCAGGCACATATGAGTCAACAGAAATGAGTCATCAGGACATAGGGGAACAGACAAGAACAAGAGACGCAAGAATCCTAACAAACATGTGGACAGTAAAGGCTCTTACTCATCAATAGAAGCCTTCTTACTCAGCAGCTTACTGAGCATGACTGAGCATGCTCAGTAAGCATACTCCGACTTCTTACTCATCCATCAATTGTGCTTGATAACAAGATTATGACTTGTTCCCTATTAGGCAGTTCTCTTGTAGTATATAAGTGCTCAATAAAGTAGTGGACAGTCTTCAGACTGTCCATTTGTTTATGGCACTCTCTACCCCTGGGATACTCTATTAAGGACCATCCCCTTGTGACCATTCTGGCCTCTTCCCTGCATAATTGCTCAACACTACCAGTAACCATACCTCTTTGGTACTTGGTACTGCTCTGGACATTACTTCTTGCCCACACTGTCTTGGACGTCTATCAACTTGTCTTAGAACTTATCCCTCGCTCTTGAACTGGATTGTTCAACAGTGAGTCTTGATGCTCACCCACCTGCTCCTGAGTCCTTAGTGATCAGCAGTACATGTCTTGACAGCAGTCATATCTCAAGAATATGAAGATGGACTACACCCAATAGCATATTACTCTAGAACACTTCTATATGAAGAAAGAAACTATGATGTACATGACAAAGAATGATCAGCAGTAATATTTGGACTAAAAAGCAGACAGCCATTCTTCTTAGGAGCTGATAAACCAGTTAGCATAAGAACAGACCACAAAAACCTTACCTACTTTAAAGAACCACAAAAGCTGACAGGGCAACAAGCCAGATGGATGCAGTACATGCAAGACTTCAACATTACCATAGAACATGTTCCAGGACATGCCCACACAATCACCAATACACTCTCTCATCACAATGACCTTAACAAGGGGGTAGAAGAACAACCAACCACCTTACTCCCACCCAAAATCTTCATACAAAAACCTACCTACCAGACAAACCCAACAAATGATGCAAAATTCTAAGACAATATCATGATGCTCTGTTCACAGGACATCCTGGAATAACCAACACCTGGAACTTAGTCAAACAATTTTACAAAGGGCCCAAACTATGACAATTTGTGGAACAATATGTCAAAGGCTGCACCAAATGTCAAACCAAGGAAGAAAGCAATGTCATTTGCACTCAACATGCTTGTTGAACAAGGCCCCTTCCAATACATGTCAATGGACCTTATCACAGACTTACCCAAATCAGATGGATTTGATAGTGTCCTCACCATCATGGACCAAGGCTGTTCCAAAGCAACAAAATTCATTCCATGCAACAAAACAATTGATGGGACAGGTGTTGCACATGAATACTTGAAACACCTTGTGCCCTTTTGGTTCAGTGTTCCCAAAATAATTATATCCAACAGAGACCCTCAATTTGCATCAAACTTCTCTAAAGCTTTATGTAAAAGTCTAGGCATCAAACAAAACATGTCTACCCCATTTTACCCTCAAACTGATGGACAAACAGAAAGAATGAACACCTGGCTAGAACAATACCTAAGACCCTGGACCATGACTCATCCTCATTCCTCAGCAAAAATGCCTCAATTGCTGAATATGCACACAACTCATGGAAACACAAGGTATCACAACAATCACCACATGAACTCCTCATCAGGTTCAGACCCCAAATCAATATCAACCTTGAAGACAACAACATGCCCTCTTCCATTGATTGCCTCAAACAACTGGAAGAGGCTAGATCAGATGCACAACAACTTCTAGAACAAAGACAACAACCCTCAAAACCTAACATCCTGGAAATGAAAGAAGGGACCCTTGTTTGGTTAGAAGCAAAGAACCTCAAAACATGAGGAACATGCAAGCTAATGCCCAAACAATACAGCCTCTTTCCCATCACAAAGAAAATCTCCAAAGTCACCTATCAACTTTGACTCCCCCTAACAATGAAAGTACATGATGTCTTCCATATCAATCTGCTCCTTCCCTATTTAGAAACAGAAGAATATGGAACCCCCTTTACATGACCACCCTTGATCATCAAGAGCAAAGAAGAATATGAAATCGAAACAATTCTAGATGCCAGAAGATTTGGGCAAAGATATAAATTACAATACCTCATACATTAGAAGGGCTACCCTACATCAGACAATTTGTGGGTCAATCACCATGACCTGAATGCACCCAAACTCCTAAAAGATTTCTACTCCACTAAGGCTAGACAATCCAACATATAAAAGACTACTATTTCAACCCACCATTCCCTATCTCCCTCTCCCTTGAATGTCTTACAATATGTCATCTCCACAGAACTCCCACACTGCTTCTTCTGTGACTCTTGTTCCCACTCCTCCTTACTCTCCAACCCTCATTTCATTACCACTATCTAGGGAACCATCCCCATCTCTGGCTGCAACCATTAAGACCCAACTTCTAGTATGATGTGCTGCACAACATGCAGCAATGATCATACAAGCACACAAACTTTGGGAGGATGGCTGTCATGAACCATTTCCCAGAGAGGGCTCTGAAGGACCCTTCCTTATTAGAGGATACCTAGCCTCTATGATGCCACCCTGTTCACATGATCAAAAGGGGTGAGTAGAGGTGTCCACAATATCACACATGCATTGTTGCATGATTGATTCTAGGCACAATCAACATACAGCAAGCCCTACTTAGTGAAAACCCTTCTATGTAGAAACTAAACAGTTTATTGGGGGTATGGAAGGGTTGTTTTTGAGTGAGTGTATGCAGCAGTTGAAGGAGACCTGCATGTTTCGCACACATGAGAATCACTGAATAATGTAATGACTGTACTCAGTGACTTGCGCATGTGAGCGATCACTATGGATATATATTTACCTGAATAATGTAATGACTGTACTATTCAGGTATGAGCTTTATGGAACATAAGGAATGATAAGTAAGTGGGAACACACCTCAGTGACTCGCGCACATGAGCAATCACTGAGGAACAAGGGTAAACTATCTACTCATTTAAGTAGGCAGGAGGTAAACAAATGGTATCCAAATGATGGAACATCAATCGAGCCAATCAGTGTCTACGTCAATTAACTAGACTAGGTACGAACTGAGTGTAAATAACTAGTTCTACTTGGAGATGCTAATAACAGTCCTGGGTATATGTCCCAAGTGAGGGGATCCCTCACTTGGCTTTGTGCGCTCACGATCGAGCTCACTCGCGGTCAGGAATCACAACATTCTAGCAATAAAAGACAATATTGAAGGCTCCCTAAAGACCCTTTAGGACAACCTCAAGTGCCTTACATTGGATGCTTATGAAGATACTGGGCCCTAGAACACATTATTAGACTAACTCTAATAACCTTAGAATGAACTACAAGGCAATACTAAGGACCTTAATATGGATATTAGGGTCAGCTCTAAGGACCCTAATAGAACTGTATAAGGGCCTAAGAGGCAACACTGTTCCATTGACAAATACCCCAAGTCCCCAAATGACTGGCCCTAAACTAACTAACAGTAAATGAATCAGATGCTTTGCATGTGCACTAAGCAGTGAACACATGGACACTAACAGCCCTTACTCATCATTATGGGCCCTCTTACTCAGCAGCTTACTGAGCATAACTGAGCATGCTCACTAAGCATGTTCCAACTTCTTACTCATCTGTCAATTGTGCTTGATAACAAGGTTATGACTTGTTCTCTATTTAGCAGTTCCCTTGTAGTATACAAGCACTCAATAAAGTAGTTGACAGTCTTTAGACTGTCCATTTGATTTTTGGCACTCCATTTCCAAGGGTACTCTTTTGTGACCACCCTATCTAGTACACCCTGGCACTCTCTCTCTACAATCATCTCTCCCAGCTGATACCAGTACCTCTCTGGTATTTGCTACTTGTGTGGACAGTACTTTTTGCCAACTTCATCCTCAAACTCAGTCAACTCATCTCTGAGCTACTCCCTTGCTCTTGAACTGGATTGTTCAACAGTGAGTTCCTGACAATGACCCTGCTCTCCATCATACTTCATGCCTTTGGCAACTGCTCTCCTACTCTAGGAACTAACTCCCCCATCAAAACTTGCAGTCCATCCTACCATGTTCATACTCCATCCCCAGATCCAATTCCCATTCTCCCATGAAGAGACACCCCAATTCCCCAATGCCTCTCTGGCATCATCCTCCTTCACAAAAACCTCACTCCAACACCCCCTGCCAAAGAAGGACCCCCTCCTGCTTACAAAGCACCCCCTGTCATCAATACCGCTAACCAATTAACAGAACTGGAAGAACTCAGAGAAGGATGGGAAGAAGGAGATTTAGGATTGAATCTTCTAATTCCCAACCCTGGTAACAAGGACTGACACTCTTCTCCCTCACTTTGTCCTGCCTGACCTGGTGAATAGTTTTCACTTCTGTCCTGGCCACCTATGGCCCTGGCTGTCCTACACACTGCATACCCATTCAGGCTTGCACTGACCCCTACCCTCATCCCCTACTCACACAAAAGGATGCATTCCTATTCAAAAATGGCCTGAGACACACCCAAGCAGTGGATGAAGCTCTCAGATTTGAACAGGACTTATCCTTAGAAGCCAAAGTTCATCAGTACAGGTTCACCATTAGAAAAGTGCAACAAATGGCAAATCAACTTGTCACTGCCAGAGGACAATAGCACAACACACTTTGGGAGATCAGAGATTCCAAGGTGAAACTGGTGAAAGCCAATGCTAAAACACACCTTGAACCCAGAATCCTCTTTGAATCTATGCCTTGTCTCACTGACCAGGAGCACAAGGATGCCAAGGAAGCCATCATGGACCTCTGGTATCAATTTACCCCAAGAGTTACTTACCAATGCTCTTGGTGTCACAATGCAGGACATAACACCTTTGAATGCCCTAAGATTGCCACCTGTGTTCTCTGCAACTGCCATGGACACATGGCTGATCACTGCAGAATTCCTCACCAATGCTGCAAAACAGACAAGATGTGCCAAGTCCCTCGAGACCAAGTACATTTTCATGCACATCATTGCCACTCCACCATTCTCCTTTACATAGCTTAGACATTAACAAGGGGGTAATGTTACAAGAACTGGTGTTTTGGACCAGACTGGTGTTACAAACCAAGGCCAAGTCTTGGCCACATATTGTCCTATTTCACTCAAGAGAGACTCCTCTCACTCTGCATCACCAATCCACTTCCATTTCATGGGCTACTCTTCCTGTGGTACAAGATATCACTGTTACAAAGGCACTATGGCACAACTAGGCACCCATTTCCTAATCAGGTAATCATTGCATGGCAGCCACATGGCCACTCAGCCACCAAGAACCTGAAACAGTGGCATGAACTCCTACAACTTGTTGCATAACTCATATGATGTCATTTAGCTCCAATGACATCATGGCTGACTGAGTGACTCCACACTAACATCATCTGCTCACCAAGCACTCCACAGTGACATCATAATGATGCCATTGCTCCACAATGATCAGTAATGTGCTCAGTAAGCCCTAAACCTGTGACACAAGCAAGTTTATGCCTCTATAGTCCTATTGGACAGTACCAAAGAGAGGAGTATCCCAGGGATAGAGAGTGCGGTAAACAAATGGACAGTCTGAGGACTGTCTGTTACTTTAAGAAGTCAAAGTGTGCTTACTGAGCATGCTCAGTCATGCTCAGTAAGCCACTGAGTAAGAAGGCTCATCCTGATGAGTAAGAGTCTTTACTGTCCACATGTTTACTTCTTTAGTACATGTGCAAAGCACCTGATTCATTTCCTGTTAGTTAGTTTAGGGCTGGTCATTTGAGGACTTGTAGTTTGGTGCAAGGAATAGAGTTGCTTATAAGGCCCCTTATATAGTTCTATTAGGGGCCTTAGAGTTGACCCTAATACTTATATTAAGGTCCTTAGTATTGTTTCATAGTTTGTTCTAAGGTTATTAGAGTTAGTCTAATAATGCGTTGTGGGGCTGTTAGTGTCCTGTTAGTGCCTCTTGTAGAACACTTAGAGTCGTCCTAAAGGGTCTTTAGAGAAGCTATAATGCTGTCCTTTATTGCTAAAAGGGTTGCCATTAAGTGGGGCTTGCTGTATGTCAATTGTGCCGAGAATCGCTCATGCAACAATGCACGCACAATATTGTGGACACCTCTGCTCACCCCTCTTGTCTGTGTGAACAGGGTGACACCATAGAGGCTAGGTTTCCTCTCATAAGGAAGGGTCCTTCAAGGGCCCTCTCCAGGAAATAGTTCATGACAGTGACCTCTGCAATCACAAAGGACATCTCATGTAGCAATGTAGGTTCCCTCATCATTGTTGCAAACCTGATCACCAATGTCAAGTCCCCAAGGACCAACTCCACTTCCACACTCACACCTGTTCATTGATGATATGCCCATACTCAGGCTAAAGACCTTAACAAGGGGATAATGTCACAAGAACTGGCCACTCAGACCAGACCAGCAACCAGGACAGCCTACCCAGACAAGACCTCATGATTGACTCTAGGGATGTGCCCGGCCCAGCCTCAGGCCGTGAGCCGGGCCAAGCCAGGCCGAAATAGGCCGGGCCAAGCCAGGCCAAAGTGACGGCTTCGTGACGGCTTTGGCCCGGCCTGTGATTTGAAAAGCCAAAGCCGGGCCGTCAAGCCCCGGCTTTGATCATTTGGGTAATCATCAAACTTTAATTTATCAACTTTGCATGGACATGGACACCATGTTCCCTGTCATTTTTCATCGTCGTCTCTCAACCTTCCTTTTTGCTTGAGTCAAGTACATGTACAATGTAAGCCTTGGTGGCCTATATGTCAATGTGCAATGCTCAGTCGCATTGGTTGCTCATAATCCCTTTCCTCAGTCTTACATCGCTTCGTCCCGCAGCGTACCATGTTGTACACTTGACTTCACTCATTCCACATGTATAATCCATGCTCTTACCATGCCTCATCATGCTTTCCAGAACATAATGACTCCGTAATATATTTGATATTTAAATACAAAAGTGCTATTCTAAAGTCCTACTGCGAATCCGCGAGCGCGAGGCGATGCGGCGATGATGTCGGGGGCGAGACGCTATGGGCAGCGAGCCCTCGAATAGGGCGGCAATGATGATGGGTGAGGCGCTGTGGGCAGCGAGCCCTCGGGTAAGGTGATGGTGACGATGTCGAACACGTCATACAGGTCCGTGCATAGACATGTGGCGGACGCGAGGACGATGCTTGAGGGACGGTCTTGGGAGGGTGCGAGGCACAGCCGGACGGCGATGGTGTCGTGCCGTAGGTCGAAGTGTGGGGAGGAGCCGTGCTCCGACTTGAAGACCGAAGGGATGAAGGCGTTGAGCGGCAAGGCGAGTGACGTCGACAGCGATCAAATTGAGCCGTTGTCGTAGTCTGCTGACATGGAGTGGGCAACGCGGTGGGGATGACGTCGAGAGTGGGAACGCGAGGAAAGGAGGGTGAGGTGAAAGGAATGACGATAGTTGGAAGGAGGGATGTGAGTGGGATGAAAGACGAAGGGAAAGTGAACGCATGGCGTGCAAGGCCTGGTACAAGTCATGTGGCCAGCGGGCTCACATACAAAAATCTTACGTACAAAAGCCGTGGCCTAGGCTGGGCCAAGCCGGAGCCAAGCCGGGGTTGACGGCTTTGGCCCGGCCTGGGGTTTTAGAAAGCCAAAGCCGGGGCTTTCAGGCCAAGCCGGGCCGGAAAAACCCTAATTGACTCATTTTTGATGACTTGTTTATGTATGACTTCTGTTTGCCATGACTCCTCCACATGCCCACCCTGATTGACCTGTAGTCACTATTTGATATAGTAAGACAAATGTATATAAGACTGCCTGTTGAAGGGAACAAGCCTTAGGCTTGTTCTCCTGTGAATTCACTGGTTAACTCCTTGGAACCTGTCTGTCTCTGAGCTATCAAGCTCACTTGCACAGTTGCACTTGTCTCATGCATGAACAGATTTGTCAGTGACACTGCCCCCAGTCAGTGACACCAGTCATAGTTTGACTTGGTCTTGAGACACTAAACCCTTGAACTGGTCTCTTCAAGCCAGCCCCCATTGAACCACTGAACCAAGTCCAGGGACTTGGCCCCACTGATCCCAAGCTAATGCTCAAATTGCCATGATGCCATAACAGCTAGAGTCTCCCTTAGCAGCTTTCTTAGCTTCTTTGTCTGCTTGCCCATTTTGTTTGAAGTCACAGTGACCTGGGACCCAGTGAATCTGAATGGTTGTATGTCAAGGGGGGTAAGGAGCACTTTATAACAGAACCTTTAGCATTACATCCCCACTTAGAGGGGAAACCCTCAAAACTGGTCCTTTTGCTCCAAAAAAGAGACTGACCCCTATCGGTGTCTACTCTAAACCAGAGCCATCAGCAAAAGCACCAGCTGAATTTATGGTGTTTACAAATTTGTCTGATTGCTGGGTGTCATGACTGTATCACTGAATGCAGCTGGCAGTGACACCCCCAATACACTGGCACAACTTCCAACAGCATGAGACCATAGGAACGGAGGCATAACCATAACTTCCGATGCGTATGTCACTCCTCGTTACTGAACACCCTGAAATAATTGAAGCTATCATGCTACCGCAGCACCCTCCAGTGACTTGATGTATCGAACACGATAGTCATTAGAGTCGGTCTCTGGGCTGCGCGCATATGGCGTCCAATTCGGTTCCTCCTGAGGGCACGGATTGATTTTGGGCATTAATAGAACTTAACATCTCACCGACCTTGAACAGACGAAGCGCCTTGATTTGATTTAATGTATCGAGTGTGAAGCGATGGTAGATGCCAGCAGGGACGACAAGAAGATCGCCTGGCAGGACATGAATACGGATCCACTCGTTCGAAGGATGCTCTGTGTAACTTGTTTCCTCAGTGGCGGCCGAGAAAGAGCACTTGAGAATGTTACGCACCGCGTATATCAAAAAACCCCGAACCAGAGAGTATGAAGCGGATCTCGTCGTCTTCATGCATGTGCCTATCAATGTAGCGGCACCATCAGCGATAGACTACGGTCATTTTCAGCGCCACGCACTCCTCAAAGAATGCACTGAGCTTCGAGTCGTATAGGTCGCCAAGTCCTTCCTTGGTCACGTCGATAGTGTCGCGATTTTTATAGCCATGTTGTTCAGCAATCCGGTCGATCTCGGTTTCCCACCCTCCTCCGAGTCGGCTGTCCAGGGAAACATTCCAATGAAGGACGCCAAGGCTACGAAGGTGCGCATGATCTGTATATCTTCCAGAATCGTGTGGAAGGCGCTGGTCTCCAGCAATATTATCGAAATAATACGCACGCATAGGTGATTGAGAGGAGAGATGTCCAGATCGGGTCCTTCGTGACCACCTCATACCATATTTGTCACATCACTCGTAACGCGTTACCCTTTGTTATGTGACAGCACAGCATATCCATCTGATCCACTGCTGATACAGCCTTAAAGAAAAACCATACCCTCCTGGTACACATATTCTGCAGTTGGATGGATTGTGCAATGATTACCAAAGAGATTGTTTTTTCAGCAAGCAAAGTGGTGCTTCAACCATACATAAAACATGACAGGCAAGGGATAAGTTAAGTTAAGTCTGCTTATAGTCAAGTTCATCAGCGAAAACTTAGCTGACTTAACATGCTTATTTCATCATTACTTTTGTTTTCATGTGACCTTGCACTTGCCATTTTTGGATGTCATTTCAAGTGCAAAATTAAAACTGCTATATCTCAACAGGTTCTCAACAGAGTGCCTTGAAACTTTGACAGTAGAACCTTATATACTGTATCTAGGTGCAGCTTAAATATGGGAGCCTAATATTCAGTTCTTGACATGTTGATTTTTGTGTGCTGACATCAGTGCAAAACTTTGAACTGCCATATCTCAACTGTTTCTGAATTGATTGACTTGAAACTTTGACAGTGGGATCTCATGTACTGTATCTAGGTGCAGCCCAAGAGTTGGGGTCTAATTCTCAGTTCTTGAAGTTTTGATTTTTGGGTGTGATGTGAGTGTGAAATTTCAAACTGTCATATCTTGACCATTTCTCAATAGATTGACTTGAAACTTGTACAATAGAACCTTAGGCCCATGATACCAACCAAGAATTCTTGAACTTCAAACTTGAACTTGAATTTCAGGATTTTCTGGGAGTGACTGGTGTGACCAGTGTGATATAAGTGACATTGCATATATGATAAACTAATAGGTTTTTTTTTAATATGAGTTTTTATTTGCTTGTGATTTGCATATTTGCGTATTGTGATTGCAGCCGTGACTGGGAACTGACTCAGTCCACTGTGTCTGCTGAATGTTGCCGAGGCATACTGTAGGGCCCAGATCCATGCATGCAGAGCGAGAGATTTTTGAAGAGGAAATGGAAAACCTTTTTTTGAAAAAAACACTATTCAATAACATGTTCTGCATGGTCCCTCTGAATTCTCTGATACTGCTCCCACATGTCATCAGCAATTTTATCTCACCTGATATTTGCTCGCTCCCTCTCACGCTGGGTCACAGGGCCTGTTCCAAGTTCACCAGCCAGTGCTTCCTCTTCTTGTGCGTCCATCTGGAGGTCAGCCACTTGGTCATCAAAGGTGCCAATCTCCACCTGATTACATAGGTATCCACGTGCAAACTCACGTGATGACTCCACAGATATGAGTGCAAGGTAGCCATCCACCTCTCCGATGCTGCAATTGGCAAACAGGGATAATGCTGGGACAATATCATCAGTTGGCAACCAACAACCATTTGTGATATTCTTGATATCACTGGCAAGGTGTTGGACTGCCAGTGTCTGACGTGCATAAGGTAGGCGTCATTCATTGCCAGCACGTGGTTATGTAAGCAAAACATCCCCACTTTTGCAATGGCTTCAACGCTTGCCACATTATACCTTTTGCTATTCTAAGTCCTGAAGACTATAGATAGGATGCCTATGAAAAGGTCTCTGAGCACACTTTCTGCAATACTTGTAATGGCGTCGCAGCCGTAAGAGCGTTAGCTCAAGGTTCAATGGGGGCCAAGTCCCTGTGACTTGGTTCAAGGGTTCAATGGAGCCGGCTTAAGAGGCCGGATCAAGGGTTTAGTGTCTCAAGGCTGAGTCAGACAATGACTCAGTCCTACAGACAGAGTCAATCTCCTGGTTTCGCAGAAGAGGAGGACGATGAGAGAGAGGCAGAGGAGGAAAAGGAACACAAGGGTTCCTTGAGGTTGTCAAGACTCACTGTTGAACTATCCAGTTCAAGAGCGAGGGATAAGCTCGAAGACGAGTCGATAGACGTCCAAGACCGCGTGGGCAAGGAGTAGAACCCAGAGGAGCAACAAATACCAGAGAGGTATTGTTACTGTGAGAGTAGAACAATCACGCAGGGAAGAGGCCAGGATAGTCACAAGGGGATGGTCCTTAAAGGAGTATCCCAGGAATGGAGAGTGCCGTAAACAAATGGACAGTCTGAGGACTGTCCGCTACTTTATTGAGCGCTTATATACTACAAGAGAACTGCTAAATAGGGAACAAGTCATAACCTTGTTATCAAGCATCATAGGGTGATGAGTAAGAAGTCGGAGGACGCTTACTGAGCATGCTCAGTCATGCTCAGTAAGCTGCTGAGTAAGAAGCTTCTCTTGATGAGTAAGAGCTTCCATTGTCCACGTGTTCACTGCTTTAGTGCACGTGCAAGCACCTGATTCATTTCCTGTTAGTTAGTTTAGGGCCGGTCATTTGAGGACTTGTAGTTTGGTTAGGGAATAGTGTTATCTTATAAGGCCCTTATATAGTTCTATTAGGGTCCTTAGAGTCGACCCTAATACTTCTATTAAGGTCCTTAGTGTTGCCTTATAGTTCGTTCTATAGTTATTAGAGTTGGTCTAATAACGCGTTGTAGGGCCTTTGATACTAGGTTAGTACCTATTGTAGAGTTCCTAGGGTCATTCCAAAGGGTCCTTAGAAAGGCCCTAATGCTGTCTTTTGTTGCTAGAAGGGTTGCCTTTAAGTGGGGCTTGCTGTATGTCGATTGTGCCGAGAATCGCTCGCGCAACAATGCGCGCGCGATATTGTGGACACCTCTACTCACCCCTTTTGCTCGTGTGAACAGGGTGACACCATAGAGGCTGGGTTTCCTCCTATAAGGAAGGGTCCTTCAAGGGCCCTCTCCGGAGAATGGTTCATGACATTCATCCCCTCTTTATGACCTAGTTGCTCCTGCAACTATGTTATTAGGCTTAGGCATTGTTGGGTATTGTCGGTGAAAGGCCTTTACAGCCTCTTTGGCTTTAATTAGGTTTGACGCGGGCTCCCAAGTGTTCTCTGCCGCGGGGTACCCTTTCCATTGTACTAGGTATTGAATGCCTCTACGATTGGGGGAATGTCTGGACGCTAAGACTTTGTCCACTTCATACTGTTCCTCCCCTTCTACTATAGTAGGGGGGGGTTGTTTGAAGTTAGGGCCGTGGGCAGTGGTCTCTTTAAACGGTTTGATCAGGGAATTATGGAAGACTGGGTGTATCCTCCATGTCTTTGGTAGTTCTAGGCGCACATTGACTGGGTATGAGGTGACCACCTTGAAAGGTCCGTATCGTCGAGGGGCTATCTTGGCTTTTGGGTGCGTTGTCCTCAGATTAGTGGCTTCTAGCCAGACTAAGTCTCCTGACTTAAACTGGTACTTGGGGAAATGAGAGCTGGGCTGTCCCATTAGTGCTGCGGCATTGCGAAGGGAGGCTGCGACCTCCTCTCTAAGTAGGTCTAGTTGTTGCAGGCGTTCCAGGACGGAAGGGAACTTGGTATTGAAATTGAAAGGGGGGGCAAATGTCGGATTGAAGCCATACCATATTTCAAAGGGGGCTTTGTGGGTTGCACTATGGGTACGTGCATTATGAGCAAACTCCATGAACGGGATTAGTTCGGCCCAGTTATCTTGTTGGTGGTTGCAGAAGATCCTCAAATATTGTTCTAGTTCTTGGTTGACCCTTTCTGTTTCCCCATCTGATTGGGGGTGGTACGCCGTGCTAAGGGAGGACTTAATATTTAGTTTCCTCCATAGTTCTTGGGTAACTTTTGCTGCGAACTGAGGACCTCGGTCGGAGATGATTTGAGTTGGTAACCCTACTCGTCTCCACACGTTGTTCATGATTAGAGAGGCAGTATCCTCTGCGTTGATGGTCTTGTGACATGGGGAGATGATGGTAGCTTTGCTAAAGCGGTCCACCACTACTAGTAGGCTGTCATACCCTTGAGAGAGGGGTAGATCGACAATAAAGTCCATGGTGATGCTGTCCCAGATCTTGCCCGCAGGGGTGATAGGGACTAAGGGGTACGGTCGTTGTTGGGCGGTTCTTTGTGCTTTGACATATAGCACAACCATCTACATAGTTCTTGACAAATGTTAACATTCCTGGCCACCAATAGTTACGGCTTATTAGTTCGTAGGTCTTCCATTGACCCGGGTGGCCAGTGGCTAAGGAATCGTGGTGTACTTTGAGGACTGTACGTCTTAGTATGTCCGATCTTGGGACATAGACTTTTCCTTTGAAGAGAATCAGTCCCTCTTCTAAGTTCCAGTCCTGTAAGCCTTTTGTAAGGCGGCGGGGGCCATTCTTCAGGATGGTTTCTAAGGCCTTCTTTGACTTCCGGGTCATAGTCTTTGCTGGAACGTAGTTGTTTTCTTAGTTCGAAGTCCCCTATGGGTTCCGTTGTGGATGGTCGGGTTGCTCTAATTTTAAAAAATTGTTGGTCGAGCAGGACCTGTGCGTCATTTTCATGCATCCCCTCTTTATAGTCTGGCCGCCTGGACAGACCGTCGGCTTTGTTTTGGGTTCCAGGGTGGTGTATAATGTGGAAATTGAATGCGCTAAGCAGCAAAGCCCACCGAGCTTGTCGTCGAGTGAGTTTCTGTTTTGACATGAAGTATGTGAGGTTGTTGTGGTCTGTCCACAATTCCACAGGGTGTTTAGCACCTTCTAAGTAATGTCGGAAATGCCAAAGCGAGGAAACTATAGCCAGAAGCTCTTTGTCGTAGATCATATAGTTTCCTCTGAGCAGGGTCTAATGATTTGGAGAAGTACGCCACTGGATGGTACCGGTTTAGTTCATCCGGCTGTTCTAAAATGGAGCCGACTGCAAAGTCGCTTGCATCGCAGATCAAGCGGAATGGTCGTGAATGGTCAGGGAGCATTAAGACAGGTGCCTTTGTAAATGCTTCAATAAGGATGCGGAAGGCTTTTTCCTCCTCGGACCCCCAGTGAAATGGGTGGTCCTTCTTGGTTAGGTTAAACAATGGTCGGGCTAGATGGGAATATTGGTGTATGAAACGTCTGTAGAAGTTACAAAAGCCTAAGAAGGCTTGAACTTCGGTGATATTACTAGGAGTTGGCCATTGTGTGATGCCTATGAGTTTATCCGAGTCCATTGATATACGTCCTTGTGAAATGTGTATGCCTAGATAGCTGATGGATGTTTGGCGGAAAGCACACTTTTCCGGCTTTAGGTATAAGTCATGGTCTTGTAGGATTTTAAGGACTTTATGTGTCCATTGATCTAAGTCGCGAATGGTGTTTGCAAGGATTAGTATATCGTCTAGATATACCACAACGTGTCCTGTTGTGATCAGTGGTGCTAAGATATTGTTCATGAATCGTTGGAACGTGGCTGGTGCATTACAAAGGACCGAAGGTCATGATAAGTGGTTCGAAGAGGCCTAAAGGTGTCTTAAAGGCTGCGAGGTGTTCATCACCGTGTCGAAGGCGGATGTTATTGTATCCCCATCGTACGTCGAACTTTGTGAAGTATTGTGCCCCTTGTAGTTTGTCAATAAGGTCTGGGATTAATGGTAGGGGGTAGGCATCTTTGATAGTGGCGGCATTAAGTCCTCGATAGTCTTGTACTGGTCGCAAGGCACCTCCTTTCTTTTCTACAAAGAAAAATGGGCTAGCTATTGGTGCTTTGGAAGGGCGGATAGTCCCCCGTCTGAGGTGTTCGTCTAGATACTCCTTCAAGGCTATTAATTCCTTAGGAGTGAGTCTATAGATGCCACAGTCTCTACGTGAGGCTTCTGGTTTGAGGTTGATGGCATGATCCCATGGTGCATGAGCAGGGAGGCGTTGGGACGCTTGTTCGTCAAATACACTTTGCCAGACTTTAAATTCCATTGGGATTAGTTTCTCGAGGGGTTGTGTTGGCTGATTATCCTTCGCCAGTTTGGTAGATGTTGTACTTTTTGCCTGGATTCGTAGTGGGTGACGTTGGAAGGCATTGTAAATGTGTTGGTCAACAAGGGGTTCCTCCTTGTCCAGGGTGTCTCGAAATATTAATGCTGCTTCATGCTTAAATGAGGGCTCTTCATCTTCTGGAATCGTGAGGGCTTTTATCGATCCTCCGCGTGTACTGTGGGTCGATGGGACTGTTATGGAGGGTTGTGACATTACACATGTTGCTGGACAGTTTTGTAATGTGATAGTGTCGTTGGTCCAGTTGATGTCTGGGTTATGGTGTCGTAGCCAATCAGTACCCAGGATAATATCGTGGTCTCCTATGTTGGTAACAAGGAATTCTGCTTGTTCGTCATGTGTACCTCCCATCGCTTTGATTCGTAGTCGTTGGATGGTGCTATATCTGATTAAACCATTAGTGTTCGTGGTGCCGTCTACATTCTGTGCTGGTAGGGGTCTTTGTAAGTTGCGGAGGTGGAGATTATGTTGATTCACAAATTGTTCGTGGATGATCATTCCTTCTGCCCCACTGTCTATGAGGGCACTTGCACCGATTTCCTTGCCGCTGAGTTTCCCCACGAGTGTTACTTTCAAGGCTATGGAAGGGGATCTTATATTCTTTGTAAAGACTTTGGGGTAATTGATTTGTACGGGTATAGTGGCAATCTGTACCGTATTCCTTAGCGGTGCACTAAGGGGTTCTATCAAAAATCCATAGGAGCAGAATGGGGACGTGGAATGTTAGCGGCGAGACTTTCTCGCCAAGTTACAAGGGAAGCAATAGGAACTGGGTCGGTGTCTTTCTGTTCAGGTTGTTCTTCCTGAATGGTAGCTGAACGGACTGCAGTCTGTGAGGATTGTCCGGGGCGACGAGCACGGGCAGCGGCTTTCTTAGACCTGCATTCTTTGGCCATATGGTTGGGTTTGCCGCAATAGTAGCACAGTTTCAATTCTGTGCGTCGTTGTTTCTCAGCTTTCGTGAGCGTGTTACGTGGGGCATTATTGTTCCAGCGTTGTTCACCTGGTTCCCCTTGATAGAGATTGATCTCTACTGGAGTATCTGGGTCATTAGTACCTAGACCTCTTGTTCGTACTGGCGGTTTTCCTGTACGGAATGATGGTGACATCCACATGTGATATACTTGATCGAATTCGCGTGCCTTCTTGACCAGTGCTGCCAAGGTGGTAGGCGCAGGCGTTATACCCAATATCTTGGTGTGAATCCCTTGATTCAGGTTACGGCGGAAAGCAAACATCTTAGTGTTCTCATCTGCTTGGGAACGGGTCGCATGATGGGACCACTTTTGGTACCATTCATTGAATGGGGTGTTGCCTTGTCGCAGGGAGTGCATTAAGGCATTTGATTCTAATTGCGCGTCTGCTGGAATGAAGTGATCGGCAAAGGCTGTCTTAAAGTCTTGCCAAGTGCCATAGTTGATTGGTTGTAAGGCCTGAGCCTTTGTCGTTAGTTCTCGGGCCCATGTCCCTGCTGGGGTACCTATCTTGAAGTGAGTAAGGGCCGCTGCGACTCTTTTCCCTTCATCTGGAAACGAGTCCAGGTTGATGTAGTAGTAGTTGTCCAAGGCAGCCCAGAATGTCTCCGCATTCTCCGCTTTGCCATCAAAGGCTTCTGGGGCAGTCCCAATGATACGATTCTGTTGTACCTGGGCAGGAGCTGGTGCCGCCATCGGAGCGGGTTGTACGGGAGGTGGTGGCGGTACTGGAGCTGGTGGTGCAGGGGGTACGGGTGGTGCTGCTTGTGCAGGTGCTGCCGGTGGTGGTGCTGGTGGAGCTGGTGTTGTTCGAACTCTGATTGAACGAACAGGAGTTTGTGTCGTTCGTGTAGGAGATGGAGGTGGTGGCGGGGGCGCCGCTACTGTGCGTTGTCCTACTGTTACGGGAGTGGGAAGATGGCTTGGTTCGGGGGAGTCAAATCCTCCTGGTACTCTAGAGGGGCCTGGTGTTGGAGTGTTCCCTCGCGCTGGGGTGAGGGCTCTGGTAACTTGTGATAGAACCCTTGATGCAGTTTCTACTGTGGCTTCAAGGGTGCGGGTGACTTCTGCTTGCTCAGCCTCTTCCTGAGCGGTCGAGAAATCGACTGGCTTGTGGTTTCGGTATGTGAATAGTTCGAGATTCCTACTCCAGTGAACTGTTCGACCTTGGAATGACGCAGTTCCAGTGAGGAGGTCAAAATTGCGAAGAAAGGCGATTTCTGGGATGAGGGTTCGAAGGGTTTCTGGAGTGAGTTCAACGTCCTCTTCGTCCCAGTCTTTCCTTGCGTCTAGGGTCCAAGGGTCGTAGAGGGTATCGTATTGGGTGACTGCTCGGTCTCTGCAGTAGCCACTATAGTATTCTCCAGTGATGTTATAGTCGACGTTTCGGAAGAGGACAGGAATTTGTAGTTGTTCACTTTCTGTAAGGGGTCTTCGGGAAACCTCTTCTTCCGGACTTTGGCTCATTCACTAACGATGCCAACCTTGGTGCCACGGACAATACGGGTCCTTACAGAAGTAGGGGTGTTCTAGAGAGTGGCGGTGTTCTTCTGGCGTTCGATAATAGATGCGCCCAATGAAGCGTATGGGTTTGTAAAGGTTCTCCCCCTTTACAACTTCTGCGTATGTTGCTGGCCGAATGATGGGCTATGGGTCCCAAGACTTGTGCCAGACGCGGGTGTAGTGCCAGTCTTTGTGCCAGTAGCAGTAAGGATCTTTGCAATAGAACGGGAATTGAAACAGATATTGATCTCCTTTTGTGAGGTGAAAGATGCGTCTTCTGTGATCGTGTGGTTTGTAAAGGCCTTCTCCCTTTACTACTTCTGCGTAGGTGGCTACTGGGATTCTATAGAGGGACGGTGGTCCAGTGTGTTGCGTCCCAGGGGTATGTGACGGCGTAGGCTGGTAGTAATATGGGGATGCCCCTTCGTTGGCTTTGGAGGTTCTGGGTGATGCGAAAATATTCTTCCGTGACGCCAGAGTATGTTATTGCTACTCGACCTTTCCAGAGGAAACCTTCGAAGTCTAAGGGATGTGGGGCAAATTGATTGATTTCTTCTATTGGATGGTCTATGCGCACGAATGCTTGAGTTCTCGCGTGCCACAGTTCTTTGCAATGATTCTTGAAATCTAATAGTTCCCTACGAGTTCTATGAGGTAGTACTGATCCTAAGTATGCTAGCTCGGGGAAGTAGCACCGTAAGCCAACTATAGAACCTGGAGGCGACTGGCTACTACTTGAATGCTCTACTAAAGGAGTAGCGAAAGGGGTCAACTGTCGATCAGTATACGGAAGTGGGATTGGGATAACTGGGGGAGTTAATGGTAAAGGGCGCTCTACTCTTGAAACTGCAGAAGCAGAGCGGCGGCCTCTTCGTCTGTGAGAGGGCGCCAGAGTGGTTGATGCGGGAGGTGTCTATCTCCCGGGGTCCACAGGGTTATTCCTGGTGGCGTGGGGGGTGTGTCGGGTCGGAAGCCGCAGTTGCACACTTCTCTGAGGCAGAGACAGACGCCGGGACGAGTTGGTGTAGGGGACCAATGGGTGCGGATGCTGCTAGTCGGGGTTCGTCTTACTACAGGGGTGAGAGGTCGGCTGATGGTGGAAAGTTCTTCGGGGACAGGGGGGCCAGTATAAACTGCTGGCGGCGGAGAATAGAGTCCTGCGGGGTCTACAAGGTTCTGAGGGGCGTCCACGATGCTGTGGGTCCAGGTAGTCTCTCTCCAATTGTAAATGTACCTTCTGCCTTCCACGTAAGCCAATTGGAGGGTTGCGGGTCCTCCCTGGGTAGATCTGTTAAGGCGGAGGTAATTAAACTGCACCGAGATGTGTTCGTGCGTGAGGGTGAAAAGGGACAGGTAGTATGAGGCTTGGCCCTCCAGTAGTTCTTGGACGAGAGCGTAATGCTGAGGCAGGATAACTTCAGTCCACAACTTCTCGTCGCTGTCAGTGAGGGTGAGGATGCCAGTTGGCTCTCCGTCGAAGTTTCTAGAGTTGGAGAGGTACCAAAACAAGAGTTGGCGGCGAGCGGGTTCAACGAGGTGACTAAGGGTGTCGATGAACAAGTCGTATTGTATTTGATTGAGGACTTGTCCGAATGGGAGGAAGGCCTACTAAGTCTCGGAGGACGTAGGCGTTGTGAGACCAGATTTCAATTTGTTGTCGGTCGTAGACGTTGACAATTGAGACTGGGGGAAAGTAAATGTCCCGAAGGATGGGAAGGTGGTTAACAATGAGTCCGTGCTGCTGGAGGACTGCGTCGTCCTCTGAGTCGTACTCAGAGTTGGTGCTCGGGTTGGGGGAAACTGTGAATCGCGGAGGCACTGCAGACAAAGCTTTGATTTCTTTAGTCTAGTGTTACAAGGGTAGTTCTTACTTTCAAGAACTATGCACTAGGTAGCGATATTGATAACACTTGGGCGAAGAGGGTCCAAAGTAAGCAGAGGATTCAGAGGGAGACGGGGGAGGAAACAGAAGCGAGACAAGGCAGGGTAGACACGGAGGTTGTCTAGGGAGTTCGAGAAACTATTCTCGAATGATATATATCCTCCCTCGGCTATCTTTAGGTAAGCGTATGAGTAATAAACTCTGCCGTCGAGAAAGTCGTGGATGGAAGTAAGGATAAAAGATCCTTGGTAGGCAAATCGATAAATGGGGGGCAGTGTCTCCAGATGACGATATATGGATGAGTTAAACAAGTAGTGGAGGCGACCGAAGGGGAAGTCTATGTCCGGAGGGTGTATCCCCACGGAACTACACACCTCGAAGCTAGCCAAGCTAAACTGTTTGACGAGATCGCGGTTGGTAGGCAGTACCGCAAAAGTGTGGGCGGTTTTGGCTCGAAAGGGGGAAACAAAGATGTCGGTGGATGGTCGCTGGAGCAAGTGGCCTATAGTAGGGATGGTGGAAAGGGCGTCGCGTCGTGCTGCTTCCTCCAAAGGGCGCCAGTGTTCTACTTCGTTATGCCGGACACGATAGACTTGAAACTGGTGGGGGTGGAAGGCGTACTCCGCGCAGTCCGGAGGATTAAAGAAACCCTGTGGGATCGGAGGAATGTTTTCTTGATTATCAAGAGGGTTGTCCTCTTCGTAAGTCCCTGGAAGGGGAAGAGTTGCAACAGGGGGAAGTCCGGGTGGCGGAGATAGGGTTGAGACAAGTGGAAGAGATTGGGGAAGTGATAGTAGTTGGATGTCGGGAGTGTGGGGCTCCAAGGAACTAAGGGTCGGAATGTCGTTGGACACTTGATGAGTCGACTGGTCAGCACGGGTGGTAAGAGACTGTCCAGATGTCAAGACTCACTGTTGAACTATCCAGTTCAAGAGCGAGGGATAAGCTCGAAGACGAGTCGATAGACGTCCAAGACCGCGTGGGCAAGGAGTAGAACCCAGAGGAGCAACAAATACCAGAGAGGTATTGTTACTGTGAGAGTAGAACAATCACGCAGGGAAGAGGCCAGGATAGTCACAAGGGGATGGTCCTTAAAGGAGTATCCCAGGAATGGAGAGTGCCGTAAACAAATGGACAGTCTGAGGACTGTCCGCTACTTTATTGAGCGCTTATATACTACAAGAGAGCTGCTAAATAGGGAACAAGTCATAACCTTGTTATCAAGCACAATAGAGTGATGAGTAAGAAGTCGGAGGACGCTTACTGAGCATGCTCAGTCATGCTCAGTAAGCTGCTGAGTAAGAAGCTTCTCTTGATGAGTAAGAGCTTCCATTGTCCACGTGTTCACTGCTTTAGTACACGTGCAAGCACCTGATTCATTTCCTGTTAGTTAGTTTAGGGCCGGTCATTTGAGGACTTGTAGTTTGGTTATGGAATAGTGTTATCTTATAAGGCCCTTATATAGTTCTATTAGGGTCCTTAGAGTCGACCCTAATACTTCTATTAAGGTCCTTAGTGTTGCCTTATAGTTCGTTCTATAGTTATTAGAGTTGGTCTAATAACGCGTTGTAGGGCCTTTGATACTAGGTTAGTACCTATTGTAGAGTTCCTAGGGTCGTTCCAAAGGGTCCTTAGGAAGGCTCTAATACTGTCCTTAGTTGCTAGAAGGGTTGCCTTTAAGTGGGGCTTGCTGTATGTCGATTGTGCCGAGAATCGCTCGCGCAACAATGCGCGCGCGATATTGTGGACACCTCTACTCACCCCTTTTGCTCGTGTGAACAGGGTGGCATCATAGAGGCTGGGTTTCCTCCTATAAGGAAGGGTCCTTCAAGGGCCCTCTCCGGGGAATGGTTCATGACAACACCACTGTATGGCAACAACAAAGAGACCCTCGACAATGTTGGAGTTGCAGCCACAGCACGACAACAACACCAGCTCGGAAGTCCCAGCTCCAGGTTCACACATATGCACATTTCGATAACGTGGTTTTCCTTTCATGCCACTCTACCTTTGCCTTATTCAAGTATATAATGTACTATACCATCTTTCTCGCACCTCAGTCTTGATTCATACAGACTGAGGTCAGTTACACTTTCTATCTAGCTATATCCAGTACTAACACCAGTCCTAGTGCAATCTTATTGCTACAGACAAGATTCACGTGTGTGATGGCCGAGGGCTCCTCTTTCCTGACACATTCACCAAAAATCCTCTTCTCCTGTTTCCACCCGCTGTCTGAGGATTGTTCATGCTCTTCAACCACAACTATACCATACGTCCTTGACCTTTCAACACCATTTCCAATCATCATGTAGTACATTACAAACAAACTTAACGAGCTGCCGCCTTGACCAATCCCGATGATATCCCTTTGGAGGATCCTCACCGTGTAAAGATGCTCACCGATCAGAATGAGAGGACTTTCCAGACTGCGCGGCTCATCAACTGCTCTTGGTTCAGAATTGCGATCTTTTCCAATTAACTTAGCCGCATTCTCGGCCTCATTCTCTGAGGTAACAACTAGACCTGGAATCCCTTTGGTGTCCGTGATTCCTTCTGCCATTCCATCCCAATATGACTGTAGCAAGCCAAGATGGCGGGCGCTGAGTTCGTGCAACAGGTCAGGTGGAAACAGAACAAAGAGATCGAGCGAGAAGCCTGAAACTTGAAGTGCTCGGGATCACACTGATTTCGTGGGAGATATGTAGATTGTAGTTCTGTTCTTTCAAGTCTGAGGACAACTAGTTTACATACATGTGAG
>JAGFNK010000373.1:0-51809 GCA_025769875.1 Russula earlei
ATATCAAAGGGTTCGAAGTCTAGTGCTTGAACTATATCAAGCAACTCTTTCACAAGAAGAGTCAGTACTAAGATCTGTCAGATCTAACATAAGTCGAGCGTAACTTACCTTTGCACCAAGTAGGAGCAAAATTCGGATCCCAACTTACGCAGAAGTAGTCATTGGGAGGAACCTGTGTCGATTAGGAATTCCTCCAAGACTTTATATCCTGGAAAAGAAGGATATAGAACATAGTCAAATCCATTGGTATTTTTGCCAGGAACAAGCTTGTCAGTATCATAACTGAAAGCTAGGCAAAACTGGATCCAGATTCAATTACCGCTCCAATTCCAGACAGCAAGTAGCGGAAAACGATACGCAACGTTTTGAAGGAAGAACTCAGGACCTTCAAAACTATTCCTTAACAGGTGTAGGAGCACGGTGGCATCCCTACTGAAAATCCAAAAGGAGGATTTTTTGACGTTCAATATAACAACGAAGTCTGACCTGCGGAGTACATAAACAATCACTGGTATTTCATTGATTGGGACAAGGACGGATTCTACGTGCTTGAGGACAACTTCATTGCCAATCCAGAAGAGTTTGGTTTAGGAACCAAAAACAAGCCCTATATCACTGGGTGGCTGTTTAGAAGCGAACCAGAACAAGACATATCTGTTACCAGTGTCAGCGAGCCAAAAAAATCTGAATCTCCCGAAGACACTCCAGTAATCGAAAAGAACAAGGAGCCAATAGACGAACTCACTGAACGTTTCGCCACAGCCATTGATTTGACGCAAGTAGCAACTGAAATAATGGCTACTACCACCCAAATAGTGACACAAACCACCCATTCTACGTCTGGGAATTTGTACGCAAGTCATCATGGAACCATGTTAGTGCCCGTAGTCCCCAATGTGCCACAAGGGGGAGACCCACCAGATGGAGGATCACCTGGCGGAGGAGGACCCCCGGGTGGAGGAGGACCACCCGGTGGAGGGGTACCACCAGGAGGAGTGCCACCTGGAGGAGGCCCTCCCCAAGCAGCGATCCCGGGACCTGCTCAAGGAGTTCCTGGAGGAACAGGATCAATGAGAGGACAACCTCCAGCAATGTACGCAGGAAATAGGAAGAAGACTATACAGTTCATGAAAGAATTTGAGCTGTATAGGATCATGAATTCTCAAAGTAGTGTCATGACAGTGCCATACGAAAGAGTGGCCTGCGCCTTATCCTTCATAAAGGAGACAAAGTTGACGGTTGGGTAATTCAACAACTAGAAGCCCTGATAAGAAGAGTACAAGGTGATCATGCGCTCCAGTTGCCACCAACTCACCTTCGAGAAGATGAAGACCTATGGAACCTCTTTTCAACAGACTTCCTGAATCAGTGGCATGACGCTAAAGCACTTCTGTTGGCTTAGGGTCCATTATAACAAGAGGAACAAGTTACAAAAGTTTTACATCATGTCCCTGGGAGGAGATCGGGTCATACTAGGATACCCCTTTCTCTGGGAATTTGAACCAACCATAGATTGGAAGAATGGAGTACTCAAGGAAGGATCCTTGCGCCTAGAAAGTGCACGACTCAAGTATCTCGATCTCTATATCAAATCCTTGCAACTAAAAGCAGTCAAGAAATGCGGAAAGCCCAAAAGGACCAAGCCCTGTATATACAGAAAACGAGCTTAGCTCAAGAATGGGCCAGAGATCAAAATTTAAAGACTCAGAAACTGACAGAGCAAGATTTGCCCGAAGAATATCATCGACATGCAAAAGTCTTTTCTAAAGAGGCTTCGACACGCTTCCCCCCTAGTAGAGAAGAAGATATGAAGATAAATCTGTTCCCTGATGCGCCCAGATCCCTGGATTGCAAAATTTATCCCCTGTCTCAAGAAGAAAAGGAATACTTAAGAAAATATCTCGAAGAAGAACTCGAGAAAGGATACATTAAACCTGGAGCCTCCAATTATGTATCACCAGTATTCTTTATTGGCAAAAAGGACAGCAAAGAAAAGAGACTAATAATTGACTACCGGAAGTTGAACCAGTGGACGATACCAGACAATGACACACTGGAAAGCATTCAAAGGATCATGGAGCGGATTCCAGAACAATGGACTATTCTCAAAATTCGACATAGTTAAAGGATATAACAATATGAGGATTGCGGAAGAAGACCAGTCGAAAGCGGCTTTCAAGACACCTATGGGGACTTACATTCCGAAAGTAATGCAATTTGGATTAAGAAATGCCCCGGCATACTTCTCGCGCTCTATGAGAAGAGATTTTCGATCATTGCTTCAAAAATATCCAGAGAACATTGCCAATTACCTGGATGACTGGATCGTCATGACCCCTAAAGGAGCTCACACTCTACATCGACAAATCGTACATGAATTCCTGGATTTGATGGAACAAAACTCGTACTTCCTAAAAGTATCTAAGTGCGAGTTTGAAAAGAACAGAATAGAAGTCCTAGGATGGATAGCTGAAGAAGGAAGAATACGAGTGGACCCTTCAAAAATCAAAGGACTAAGTGAATGGCCAAGAGAGTGTAAAGACAAGACAGACATACAAGTAACCTTGGGAATGATAGGGTATCATCGACCCTTCATACCAAACTTTTCAACTATAGCCCTGCCTATAACGCGGTTGCTCAAGAAAGGAGTACCTTTCCAGTGGACGGACGAATGCCGAGAAGCTCTAGACAAACTGATTAAAGCAATCACAAGTGACCCAATACTCTGGCAGCCAAACTTCAAGAGACAGTTCTTCTTGGACGTTGATGCGTCGTCCTATGCTCTAGGGGCCATCCTCTATCAATATGATGAGGACCAGATAAGAAGAGAAGTGGGATATTATTCCAGGACCCTAAATTCAGCAGAACGAAACTATGCAGTATGGGATAGAGAATTCTTAGCATTGGTCGCCGCCCTCAAAAACTGGAGGCATCTCTTGCTGGGATCACCCCATAAGGTGGTGGTCTTTACAGATCACAAGAACCTAATGTACTATCGAGAACCTCAAAAGTTGAGGGACCGGGTGGCAAGATACCTCCCTATAGTGGCACAATACAATCTAGAACTGCGACACCAACCAGGGAAAAGAAATAGGGCAGACGGATTATCTCGAAGACCTGACTACAAATCAGATGTTCCAGAAAAGGAAGAGGTCACCGCCTTACCAGATGAACTATTTGTTCAAGTTCTAGAAGTTACGGCCATGGAGGAAAGAACCAAGCTTGACCAAAAAAAGGAAGAAGGAGCAAGACTCCTGAAACGATGGAAAGACAACTATGATCTCAAATTAGTCAATGGACAATGGAGGAAGGATACAGCCTTGGTGGTGACAGGAGGCATGGAAGCATACCAAGCAATTCTTCGAGAATATCATGACGGACCAACAGCAGGACATCCAGGGTTACGCAAAACCTATACTGCAATAAGAAGAGATTATTGGTGGCCCAATCAAAGACAAGTGATCCAAAATTACGTTAAAGGGTGTGCAACGTGTCAATCAAATAAAACAATCACAAGACGTAATGAGCCACCAATTTATCCAATAACACTAGAAACGGAAGCAACCCCCTTTCAGACGATAGCCTTGGATTTTATCACCAAGTTACCATCATCCAAAGGATACGACTCCATACTCACGATAACTGATCATGACTGCACCAAGGCAGTCATACTTCTCCCCTTTAAGGAAACTATGGGAATGGAAGACCTAGCCAAGATTTATTACGAGAGGGTCTTCCCATTTGTAGGCTTACCAAGCAAGATCATTTCAGATAGGGACACCCGCTTTACATCAAAGCTAGCTCAAGAAATTTGTCGACAACTCAAAATAGACAGGAACATGAGTACGGCGTATCACCCCCAAACTGATGGGCAATCAGAAGGAACCAATCAAACTGTAGAAACGATACTGTGGATATATTGTAATTTCCAACAAGACAATTGGGCGGACTTATTGCCAGTAACTCAGTACATTATTAACTCACATACCTCTAGCGCTACACAACAAACACCATACGAGTTGTGGATGGGATTCCTCCCAAAAGCCCACCAATCAGCTATAGTAGGAAACTTCCCAAAATTAGAAGAAAGAAAGGAATCATTGCAAAAGGCAAGGCGGGACGCCCAGAAAGCTATCCTGTTAGGGCATAGACTGCTGAAGAAGAAAATAGGGTTTAAACCATATAAAGAAGGGGATAAAGTATGGTTAGAAGGGAAGAACATCAAAACGTTCCAGCCTATGGCCAAACTAGCCGCAAAAAGACTTGGACCATTCAAGATCAAAGAAGTGATAAGCCCAGTAGCCTACAAATTACAATTACCAGATCGATGGAAGGTGCATGATGTCTTCCATGCTAACCTTCTACATCCATATCAGGAGACGGAAGAGTATGGCGCAAATTATGAAGAACCGCCACCAGATGTCGTAAATGATGAACAGGAGTGGGAACTCGAAAACGTTTTGGGGTCAAGGTGTGTTGGGAGGAAGAAACAGCTGCAGTATTACGTTCGTTGGAAGGGATACTCCTCTGCTCACAACTCTTGGGAGCCAGCCACAAATCTGCACGCCCCCGACCTCGTGAAGGACTTTCACAAAGCAAACCCTGCAGCCATTAGGACTATAAAAACCTGCATGGAAAGTGACACAGATCCCAGTAGGCCTTCATCCCCCATTGAAGATCTTTGTCGACGACTCAGTCGCACCCATATTGACCAATTACTCCCTGTCTTTCTTGACCTTGTTGGTAACAGAACAACTATGTCTACAGATGAACGAGCATCGCCCTCCTATCATGTCCGAACACCTTCCCCATCTCTCCCTGACCTTGAGTACCTCGAAACAGTCGTTCCCCCTGGGCCTACAACAGAAGAATCGACTAATCCGGTTCCCATCATGTCCGAGTCCCCTACAAGTACCTACGTGGACCCCGATATTCCCGGAGAAGGATGGGAACGCTATGACCCCAGTCAACACCTTGTCCACATCACTATTCCAAATGACTGGCATGAGCTCGTCCCTGCCAAATATATTCGATGGGGTGTGGGTGGAAACCAGGGCGCAGAAGAACCGTTCATCTGGGGTTGTCAAGGAAAAGACAAGTTGGTCTTTGGAGAACCCTTACACGCGCATCCTAACTACAACCTCTACCCGGAGTTCCTTCCAGAGAGTGAAGAAGAATACCCTGACGTTCTTACAGCTGACATCCCAAATTTCCCTCTCCACATGTTTCACTCCCTCCTCACCTCAGTCACACACACGTTGGGAGACGCTGGAGTCAAGGCCGAAATATGGCGCATTAACCAGCATTCCACGCGACTCGCTAGCTTGGCTCGACAAAATCAACTACTTAACGAGCGACAGAAAGCTATTCAGCGAGAAAGAGATCAATTGGCTCTCGATAGAGCTCGAGCGGAGGATATCTACCAGGGAGTGTATTCTCATCTCCGAGCAGCCAAATTCCTCCCTCGAGCATGAGAGATGTGGGCTCTTATCACAAGAGCGAATGGCCCGCGAGGCGTTTTGGAGGGTACAGGACTACGGCAAGAGGAGCTCGTCCTACCTGAGGTACAAGTCCTCGTTGCCCGCCACGTTGCAGAAAGAGTTAGAGGAGGGGCTGGAAGCGAAGATTCTCAGGACGACGAGGGAGGAGAAGCAGGACCATCTACAAGAGGTCATGAGGAGGAAGAGATTGAGCGAGGAAAGTTTTCTCGCCCTCCGACCCCCCCTTACAATACAGGAATGGCTAAATGGTGGCAGCTCATGTATGAGCACAAGTGCCGATGGTGTGGTTGGAAAGGACATTGGGACCGACATTGCGAAACACCCCACTACGCCTGCATCTCTCGTCGACAATGCATCATCCCCAACAATCACAAATTCTTCCAGCCCATAGAATGGTGCAGTCATTTGAGACCACTCTTGCCAGAAGAAAGGACCTTGAGGGGGCATTTGCGAGGCACAGTGAGTGTCTTAGAAGACGCAGTGACTAACGCACGAGCAGCATCTACCGCAGTCGACGATCTCAGGATCACTCTTGCTCACACATCCTGTGCAGTAGAAGGTCTCAAAGACACACTAACTAGTACCACTGTGGGGACTTCTGCTGCAGAGCGTCTAGTGGCAACTGTCTTAAACGACGGTACTATAAACCTGGATACCCCCCTTCCCTCTCTGACTCCGACCCCTATAACTTCACGCCACGCTACACCAGCTGAAGCAAGGTCTGGGTCAGAACCCCCACTTACTGGACGAGGAAGGCGAGGAAGAGGTGGTAATAGACAACCCCCACGACAAAGTGCTCGACTTAGAGGAGAAACTAGTGCTCCCCCAACTGCGAGACAAGGCGGAGGACTCCCAGTTCGAGAAGTTCCCAATGCAGTGCGCTTGGCCTCGACTTCGCGACGTATGCCTAGGGCTAGTACTTCTAATCTCGCACTAGCCACGACCCAAGCCGAGATGAAAGAATATGAATATCACAAGGAACTGACTTCTCTACAATACAATCCAAAACGTATTGACAGAGATGTCTCCACCCTCCTCACTGAACAAGATGCTCTAGGACATAACCGAAGGATGGGAAGGCGAGTGGGTCGAAGGTTATCATGGAGTGAGTAACTAGGTCGTGCCAGACCTAGCCTAGAGGGGGAATGGTGTTAAGATTCTCTTGATTCTCGAACTGTCATCTGTTTTCTGCTGACTCGTCTGTGATTACTCATGTGTCCGCTTATCAATCTGGCTTAGTGATTGTTTACTGATTGGCTGACTGATCGCTTACTGATTGCTTAGTGATTGCTTACTGATTGCTTAGTGATTGCTTATTGACTGGCTGACTGATACTGGGAAAGAATGACTCACGCGTGAGTCATTTCCAACATTCTGAATTGCGCTTTCTGTATTTGGATACTACTTGTTCTCAGCTACTTACACCCCGAGTTTCGTACGAAACGGATCAGTAGTTACCAAGATATTGTATAAATAGTCTGTGGTACCAAGAAGTCGAGCCTTACGCTCGACTTACACTTTTCACAAAATCAACCATTTTGTCAAACGATCTAAACAAATTATAGTGCAGACTCTAACTGAAAGAGGCCCCTCTCTTTTCTACATTCAATCTTCCTGAGATAATATCAAAGGGTTCGAAGTCTAGTGCTTGAACTATATCAAGCAACTCTTTCACAAGAAGAGTCGGTACTAAGATCTGTCAGATCTTAACAAAACATATGCTATTTTAACATTTTGACACAATGAACTGCTCAAAGCTTTAAAAATCTTGACATTGACTGTATATAACTCTACTTAAACTTACTTTATATAAGTAAGGCCAATTTGGCAGCATATCCATTATCTTTCACAAAGAAATGGAGATGACTATTTACTTTTGAATGGGGACAAAGCTGGTCAGAAGCAAGTAAAGTAAATCTTTACACTCACATTGCTAGGAACTGAAGAAGCACAGCAGTGCAGAAAGAACAGAACAGCCACTGTCTATTCCTTATCAGTGAGTACTTGCTCTGTCTCTGACTTTGCTTTCTTTTTTGGTTCCCATTCAATTATTATTCTCTCTTTTTTATGTCTTCTACCCTTCTTTATTAGAAGTTCTCTTTGCCTTTTTACTATTGTAGCACTGGCTATTGGTTAGAGTGTATTTCTCCTCTTCCCTAAACCCAACCCTAAACCCTATAATAGGTTTGGGTTCCGGGCTGGGTGCCGGGCCGGGCCGAGAGGGAGACGACTCAAAGAGGTATGCGGCACGTGATCGTGGGAATCGAATCACGTGACTGCTTAAGTAATCCTTGTTGACGACTGTCTTCTCACGTGACACGGGCGCTAATTTAGCATCACGTGACTCAGGTCTAGGTTCTGTTACGTAAGTCTTCTAGCATGTTGATCTCAGGATGAGTATTCTGAAGCGGGCAGGTCTGCCCTACTCCTTCGTTCATCCTCATCTAGGAGCCAGCCTTCAGGATCAGTTGGATGTTGTCATGGTTATCCATGCGGTGTCGAAATGGCGACCTGAACGGGCCCCCTCGGGGGTGACTAGTACGGTCCCTTAGTAGGTATTGCTGTGTGATCACCAAGGCAGCATTCTGCTGATACCTAAGTCCACTGGTCTCTTCCTGTCTTTCAGTATTAGCCTAGATGCTGATGGATGGTTCGCAACTCACAGGTCATGATCACATGAGCATCAGAGATCTCCGGTCCCTGAGCGCCTAGAATAAGGTTTGATAGGAACGTGTGGTGTTACTCGGGACTTAGGTCCCTGTGTGGCGTTACTCGGGACTTAGGTCCCTGTGTGGCGTTACTCGGGACTTAGGTCCCTGTGTGGCGTTACTCGGGACTTAGGTCCCTGTGTGGCGTTACTCGGGACTTGATGCCCCTGTTTCAGGTTTCAATCGGCGACAGGACCGCTCCGATGCTGCACATCCCCGTTCAGGACAAATTACCCTTAGAAAGGTATTATTACCGTCAAATATACTAATCTCCGGACGTTATAGTTCTAGGATTAGAGTTCAATCTGAGTTTCAAACCAAGGACTGATGAGATATAAGTTCGAAACTTGGCTGGTGTGCACCCATTGCACGCCAAGTATCCTTGGTTCCTACTATCATCTGCTCACTCCTCGCTTCACTCGTCGTTCGCAGCCACCCACCCTAAACCCTAAACCCTAAACCCTGATTGATACCCCTCCCTTTAAGTACTCTTAAAGAAGCTATATTATACAGTTTTAAGATTAAAGGCAAAACAAACTCTACTCTCTACTGACTGGTAGAACTCATCATGCCCCCTTTGGCTGAAGGAAGTACTTGTGCATCTATCAGTTAGGTACAAACTTCAAAAGACACATTTACCACCTTATAGATAGTAATCAAACTAAACTAAAACTCCATCTGGTAACACTTGTTAAATACATCTCCTACTTTCAATAAAAGATACTATTGTATCCTTACTATTCTAACCCTTATAATAAGGAAGGATGATAATGCTTTAAGTGCCTTGTTTCAGTCAATGTGAGCACCTCATAGGAGGTTTAAATTCTTATTTCAAGTAGCAGAATGCTATATAAACCATGCTCTAGTAGTAAATTCCTAACATAGTCAAACTAACAATATGTAAAGCTTGAGTATCTCATAGGAGGTTTAAATTCCCTTGAAGTGGCAGAACTACAATCCTTAGTAGTTGCTTATAGCCTTAATATCCTTACAGCTAAGCTGGGAGTAACAACTTATCTTTGATTTTAGTAACTTTAAAGAAAGATGGTGCTTTGATCATAAATGAATGATCTGAAAAGCCTTAATATCTTGTTTCTAGGTACCTCATAGGAGGTTTAAATTTCCTAATATAGTGGCAGAACCAATCTTTCTTATAAGCCATCTAAAATCTTAGAACCAGCCTAACTAGGAGTGGTTGTTATATTTATATACAAAGGCCTTAATATCTCTTTGAGGTGGCAGAGACCAATAAGGATCTAGTGCTCTGATCATGAGTAAATTATCTGAAAAGCCTTATTGCCGTTTTCAGTGCACTTAGCGGAGTTTGAATTCCACCCAAATCAGCACAGAAAACCCTCTCAAATGTGCGGGGCGAATATCTCCCTCAAAACACCTTCAATTCACATAACACTTATTGTCCCTGAATCGCCTGAATGAGGGCTAGGCAGCCCCATTGTTTTCATGAGATTTGAGTGAGAATTGGTGGAGCTGGTCTCAAGCCACCTCCACATATGTATTAGATGAATTACAACTCAAAATCACGGTCTATATCTATTATTTTTTGCTCATGTTGTACCCATGGGCTGTCTTGAGGCAGCCCCATAGTGTTTTTGACTCAAGCATTGTGGTGTGCAATGTCGTTTCCCTCATATCATATGATAGTAGCACGGTCGTGTGCTGGGAAGGAGCCCCCCCAGGAAGTGCACACCTGAGCCCATGGGGCGGTGAAGTGTGTCCAAGAATGCAGAATGACTTCATAAGACTGAAGCTCCAAAGAGGAGGAGCACCTAGCGGGAACGCGAGAACGTGTTTGTTCATTCGACTGCACTCAGGTTCACACAGATGATAAGGGAACAACAGGGCAACTTTATTCAACATGGTAGCAGATACAGGTTAGAACTAAGGCTAAGGGACAGGAAAGGCACAAAAGACAGTCATATGAAAGGAAATCTAGATGTGAGAAGGGGACCAAAGCTGGACAACACAAGGTATCAAGTCGTGGTCTCCAGCGGCTGTTGTTACGAACCAAGGCCAAGTCCTGGCCGAAGATTGTCCTATTTTACTCAAGAAGAACCTCTCTCACTTTGCATTGCCGACTCCCTTCCATTTTCTGGGCTATCCCCCCTGCGGTACAAGATATTGCTATTGCAAAGGCACTATAACACGACCAGGCACCAGTTTCCTAATCGGGTAATCATCGCGTGGCAAGCCACATGGCCACTCAGCCACCATGGACCCGAAACAGCGGCACAAACTCTTAGAAACTGTTGCATAAATCATCTGACGTCATCAAGGCTCCAATGACATCATGGCTGACTGAGCGACTCCACAGTGACCTCATAGGCTCACTAAGCGCTCCACAGTGACATCATAATGATGTCATCGCTCCACAATGATCAGTAATGCGCTCAGTAAGCCTGAAAGTTGACACAAGCAAGTTTATGCCTCTGTAGTCCTATTGGATGGTACCAAAGAGTCTAGAATAGTCCCAGTGCTTTGTAATCGACCCTGTATACTGTATATAAGCCCCAATGAAGCATGGCAGTCGTCAGACTGTCCATTTGTGATACTCTCATCTTCCTGGGTACTCCCCTGCGACCGCTCAGTTTAAAGACTCCTCTCGCTTCCAAGGTACTCTTCTACGACCGCCTTGTTTAAAGCCCCCTCATTGCACTGGCTTCTAACCTTTGCCTCTGCCTCCAGTTACACGTACCAGTCCCCATCTGGTACATCTTAGTCATTTGGCTCGTCCTCTTGTTCAACGCCGCCTACGCCGCGTACCATCTGTTCCGACCCTTGCCCACCTGCTCCTGAGTCCACACAGATCAGCAGTACGTGTCTTGACAGCTGTGGTAGTGGCGTGTGGCGATTTGTGAAGGATGGCCAAGGCCAGGTGTGGTGATAAGAGGTGTGGTCGAGTCGCGACGCGAGGAGGGGGAGACAATGCAAAGGAGAGGCTGGAGGGGGGATAGGGAGAGTGCTGGTGGGTGGTCGCTTGGGCGCTGATGGTGCTGCCGAACGCGATTGCGGGTGGGACGATTGGAGAACTTGGATGGCAGATGCGAGGGAGAGGAGCGAGGGGACGTGGAAGTAGAAAGGGAGAGGGAAGACGGCAGCAGGCTGGGAAATGGACGCATAGGTGGCGTGCAGATCTCTGACTAACAAAATGAGAGTGTAGTAAAAAAGGGAAGAAAAGCATACCAAAATGTACAGTAGCAACACCATCTGATGGCAATGAAGACGGCAGCGTGGTACGGGGCTCTTTGGCTGTGCGTTGGGACTCGTCAGTGCATGGTCAAGGCGGGGGCGTTGAGGGCGAGGGCATGCGGCGGTTGATGGGGGTGAGGGTGGTGTGCTGGCGGCGACAATGATGATGATGTGAGGACGAAGAGGAGATGGCACGAAAGGAATACGCACATATGTACTCTTGTAAGCGATTCGCGGCCAGCCATATAGCTGTGTGCGTGAGTCGACATCGAGGCCGTGCACCTTTGCGACAATTTTGCATGTCTTGTGGTCTGTGTGTTTGTGCTGTAGTGAGTTCCCAGGCTTCTGCATTTACATAGGCATAGGACTCTTCCTCCCCATCCTCATCAATAGCAGGAAGGGATGTCTTGGAAGCCTGAGCTCGTGGTTGTGATCGCTTCGGTCGAGTGGGAGTGCCTGAGCTGTCACTTTCATTTCCACCAGTTTTTTTTCGGGCAGCCTTCCTTTGGCCAGTAGTACGTGTCGGTGCAGGCTGGCATTTTGAAGCACGTTGCTTCGAGCCCATGAGGGTTTAGGGGGTTGAAATGGAGGGGTAGAGCAAGGTATGGTGAGCAGCTATGGGAAGGGAAGAACACCCTTCATTGTCCTGGAGTAGGAGTGGACAGGTGGATGGTTGATGAATAAGCCACACGACTCTTTATGCACTGTCTCGTCCGTTGCCTCGTCCGTAGCCACAGTAGCCTCAGTCGTGCCAGCCACCGACTTCGCATCAGTCTCCGTCTTAGCCTCACCCGTACTCGTCAGTTCAGCCCAGTCCATCATAGCACCAGCATCGCCAGCCGCCACTGTCTCCACCCTGCCCTCAGCCTCAGCCTTCTCAGTCTTAGCTGCCGCCACCGCACCCCTAGTTTTTGCCAGCCATCTCCGTCGCCCCAGCTTCAGATCAGTCAACCGCCGCCACCACGCTCTTAGCCTTGCCAGCCGCCTTAGTCTCATCAGCCGCCGCCGTAGCCTCAGCCTCAGCCACCGACATCTTAGCACCACACGCCACCACCTCCACCACCATCTCACAAGCCACCGCCGCCACACCCTTGTCAGCCACAGCTGCCATCGCCCCTGCGTTGCCCTCAGTCATCGCCTCCACCCTGTCCGCCTCCACCGTCGCACCAGCTCAGTCCCCCGCCACCTTCTCAGTCTCAGCCTCAGTCTTCTCAGTCACAGCCGCCGCTTTAGTAGTTTCACGCGACACCAGCACCGCCGCACCGTCGCAACCCCTCGCCACCAGCACCACCCCAGAAGACTAAGAAGGCCTTGGCCACGGACTTAGCCATGACACGCCACAACAGGAGCAGAAGCCACCGCCACACCACTGCTGCCGCCAAAGGAGAAGCAGTCGCCGACGCCAACAGCACACCGCACACCGCCTCCCACATCGCCTCCCCATCCATTCGCGTGCTCTCGCCCACGTCTGCTGCTGACACCTGCAGTGGAGACGACCCTGCCACCGCCGCTGCAAGACGACAGATCCCACCCCCATGCAAGCCGCCCCACGCATCCTCTTTCTCGAGTCCTCGCCACCTACGTCTCTATCTACGAACTCACGCTCACCGCCTACGCCTTCGCTCCTCGTCCACACCTGCTGCCACCACCTGCAATGGAGACGACTCCTGTATATAAAAACACCCTAGCTACTCTGTAGTAGAAAGAGTTCAGAATAGGACCCCTCTTTGCAACCCACTCCTCTCTGTCTGTGAAAAACAAGAAGGATGGTCAGAATCGAGAGGCGAGAGGGGTGATGAGTGGCTGGCCGCGACTCCAATTGCACTGGAAATAACATTGCACACCACAACACTTGAGTCAAAAACACTATGGGGCTGCCTCAAGACAGCCCATAGGTACAACATGAGGGAAAAATAATAGATATAGACCATGATTTTGAGTTGTAATTCATCTAATACACATGTGGAGGTGGCTTGAGTCCAGCTCCACCAATTCTCACTCAAATCTCATGAAAACAATGGGGCTGCCTAGCCCTCATTCAGGCGATTCAGGAACAATAAATTTCATATGAATTGAAGCTGTTTTGAGGGAGATATTCATCCCGCATGTTTGAGGGGGTTTCTGCACCGATTTGGGTGGAATTCAAGCTCCACCAAGTGCGCTAAAAATGGCAATAATATCTTTAAGCCAAACATGTGCTATTTTGACTATTTAACACAATGAACTGCTCAAAGCTTTAAAAATCTTGACTTTGACTGTAAATGACTCTACCTAAACTTACTTTATATAAGTAAGGCCAATTTGGCAGCATATCCATTATCTTCCACAAAGAAATGGAGATCACTATTTACTTTTGAATAGGGACAAAGCTGGTCAGAAGCAAGTAAACTAAATCTTTACACTCACATTCCTAGGAACTAAAGAAGCACAGCAGTGCAGAAAGAACAGAACAGCCACTGTCTATTCCTTATCAGTGAGTACTTGCTCTGTCTCTGACTTTGCTTTCTTTTTTGGTTCCCATTCAATTCTTTTTTATGTCTTCTACCCTTCTTTATTAGAAGTTCTCTTTGCCTTTTTACTATTGTAGCACTGGCTATTGGTTAGAGTGTATTTCTCCTCTTCCCTAAACCCAACCCTAAACCCTAAACCCTAAACATTGGGGTTGGGTTATGGGCCAGGTGCAGGGCTGGGCCGAGAGGGAGACAACTCAAAGAGGTATGCAGCAAGTGATCATGGGAATTGAATCACATGACTGCTTAAGTAATCCTCCTCGATGTTCAACTCTTCACGTGACATGGGCACTAAATTAGTATTATGTGACTCAGGTCTAGGTTCTATGACGTCATGATCATATGAGCATCAGGAATCTCTGGTTCCTGAGTGCCTAGAATTAGGTTTGATAGGAACATGTGGCACTACTTGGGACCCAGGTCCCCGTGTGGCATTACTTGGGACTTGATACCCCTGTTTCAGGTTTCAATCGGTGACAGGACCGCTCCGAGGCTGCGCATCCCCATTCAGAACAATTACCCTTAGAAAGGTAATATTACCATCAAATATACTAATCTCCAGACTATGAAGTTCTAGGATTAGAGTTCAATCTAAGTTTCAAACCAAGGACTGATGAGATATAAGTTGGAAACTTGGCTGGTGTACACCCATTGCACACCAAGTATCCTTGGTTCTTACCATCATCTGCTCACTCCTCGCTTTGCTCGTCGTTCGCAGCCACCCACCCTAAACCCTATACATCCTATCACCTTTCTAAACCTCAAAAGAACAGAATCAAACTTAGAGATTAACTGACTAATAACTTACTACAAGAACAATAAGAGTTACACCTTATGATTAGTAACTTAAAACAAATAGGTGTAGCACAAAAACTAGTACATAATCTAACTTAAAAATCAATACTACAAGGTGCACTTAACTGTCTTGCTTTGTGAACAAAGTTCATTCCTGTTCCAACATATGACTTTAATATAATACCACACAGTCTAAAGGCCTTTAAAAGAACAATAAGACTTAGACATCTCTTTCAAAATTATAATGACAATAATATTGTGCCTCAATACTAAATACCTTCTAAATGGAACCCACCTTTCCTAGACCAAAGAAGGGATATTAAAGCAACTTTATCACTCTTACAACAATCATTAAAGCCAAACACATCTAAAATATACCCTAATCTTAATAATAATCATATTGCCCAATATAACAATCTTCTTAATCATCAAGACACTCTTATTATTCTGGCAGATAAAAACTTGCGTTATGCAATTGTTACCAAGTCTTGGTATATACAAAGATGCCAAGATCATCTTCATTCTCCTCTGTATGCTAATGTCACTCAACAATATCATGATGGCATAGATAGCAAACCTATAATTGACTGCCTGCTCTATGAACTTACCAACTTAGTGTCTAACTATAAACAATGCCTTGATCCTGATGAAATCAAGTGGATCTTACAAAAACCAAATACCAAATGGCAACCAATGAGATTCTATATCACTGCAAAGGTGCACAAGTATTAAGATCTGACAGATCTTAATACCTGTTACAGCATCGCAGCTGTAAGAGCATTAGCTCAAAGTTCAATGGGGCCAAGTCCCTGTGACTTGGTTTGAAGGTTCAGTGGGGGCCAGCTCAAAGAGGCTGGTTCAAAGTTTTAGCATCTCAAGGCTGAGTCAGACAATGACTCAGCCCGTAGATAGAGTTGATCTTCTGGTTTTACAGAAGAAGAGGATGATGATAGAGCAAGAGGGGAGTAAGAAGAATGCAAGGGTTTGTCCTAGTGTGTTGATGTCAAGCAAGGTAAAAGCTAGCACAGGCAAGTTGTGATTTGAGAGAGGATACAGGGCAAAGGGATGCGACAGGAAATGGGACAAAGCTAAGCTTAGGGCATTCCTCAGCTTTTATCAGTGCTTAAATACTGTATGTAGCGAGGCTGTACAGTACTATATGTAGAACAATAGATAAAAGATGAACCAATAGCAAAAGAGACTCTAAACAATAGATGAAACACAACAGGTGAAACAATAAGGACCATTAATATCAAGGGATAAAACAGTAACCAAGGGAATGGGGGTGACAGAAAAAAGAACAATAATAAAAGGGGTAGAGATGAACTGTCAAGGGGGTAATTTATGACAATACCAACTCTTAGTGAAAGAGTTGCTTGATTTAGTTCAAGGAATAGACTTCAAATCCTTTGATGTTATCTCAGGAAGAATAGATGAAAGAGAAGAGAGGGGCCTCTTTCACTTAGAGTTGTCACAATAGTTTGTTAGAGTTTTTGACAAGATGATTATTTCTTGTAAGGGAGTAAGTCAAGTGTAAGGCTCAACTTCTTAGTACCACAGACTATTTATACAATATCTCAACAACACTGATCCAATTTGTACGAAACTTGGGGTGCACTGTCATGAACCATTCTCTGGAGAGGGCCCTTGAAGGACCCTTCCTTATAGGAGGAAACCCAGCCTCTATGGTGTCACCCTGTTCACACAAGCAAAAGGGGTGAGTAGAGGTGTCCACACTATTGTGCGCACATTGTTGCGTGAGCAATTCTTGGCACAATTGACATACAGCAAGCCCCACTTAAGGGCAACCCTTCTAGCAATAAAGGACAGTATTAGGGCCCTCCTAGAGACCCTTTAGGACGACTCTAGGTGCCCTACAATAGGTACTGACCTAGTATCAAAGACCCTACAACGTGTTATTAGACCGACTCTAATAACTATAGAACGAACTAGAAGGCAATACTAAGGACCTTAGTAGAAGTATTGGGGTCGACTCTAAGGACCCTAATAGAACTATATATGGGCCTTATAAGATAACACTATTCTCTGACCAAACTACAAGTCCTCAAATGACTGGCCCTAAACTAACTAACAGAAAATGAATCAGGTGCTCACACGTGCACTAGAACAGTAAACACGTGGACAATAAAAGCTCTTACTCAGCAGGAGAAGCCTTCTTACTCAGCAGATTACTGGGCATGACTGAGCATGCTCAGTAAGCGCACTCTGACTTCTTACTCATCTTTCCATTGTGCTTGATAACAAGCTTATGACTTGTTCTCTATTTAGCAGTTCCCTTGTAGTATATAAGTGCTCAATAAAGTAACGGACAGTCCTCAGACTGTCCATTTGTTTACGGCACTCTCCATCCCTGGGATACTCCTTTAAGGACCATCCCCTTGTGACTATCCTGGCCTCTTCTCTGCGTGATTGCTCTACTCTCACGGTAACAGTGCCTCTCTGGTATTTGTTACTACTCTGGACTTTACTTCTTGCCCACGCCATCTTGGACGTCTATCGACTCATCTTCGAGCTTATCCCTCACTCTTGAACTGGATAGTACAACAGTGAGTCTTGACATCTGGACAGTCTCCCACAACCCGTGCTGACCAGTCGACTCATCAAGTGTCCAACAACATCCCGACCACTGGTTCTCTGGAGCCTCGCACTCCCGACATCCAACTACTTTCCCTTCCCCAATCTCTCCCACTTGTTCCAACCCTATCTCTGCCACCTGGACTCTCCCCCATTGCAGTTCACCCCCTTCCAGGAACTTACATAGAGGACAACCCTCTCAACAATCAAGAAAACATTCCCCCAGTCCCAGTAGGTTTCTTTGATCCTCTGGACTGCGTGGAGTACGCCTTCCACCCCCACCAGTTTCAAGTTTATCGTGTCCAACACAATGAAGTTGAACACTGGTGCCCTTTGGAGGAAGCAGGATGATGCGACGCCCTTTCCACCATCCCTACTATAGGTCACTTGCTCCAGCGACCATCCACCAACATCTTTGTCTCCCCATTCTGGGCCAAAACCGCCCACACTTTTGCAGTACTGCCTACCAACCGCAACCTTGTCAAGCAATTTAATTTGGCAAGCTTTGAGGTGTGTAGTTCCATAGGGATACACCCTCCAGACATAGACTTCCCCTTTGGTCACCTCCACTACTTGTTTAATTCATCCACATATTGTCATCTGGAGACACTGCCTCCCATTTATCGATTCGCATACCAAGGATCTTTTATCCTCACTTACATCCACAACTTCCTTGATGGCAGAGTTTATTATTCATACACTTACCTAAATATAGCCGAGGGAGGATATATATCATTCGAGAACACCTTCTCGAACTCCTTAGACAACCTCCGTCTCTACCCTGCCTTGTCTCGCTTCTGTTTCCTCCTCCGTCTCCCTCTGAACCCTCTGCTTACTTTGGACCCTCTTTGCCCAAGTGTTATCAACATAGCTACCTAGTGCATAGTTCTTGAAAGTAAGAACTACCCTTGTAACACTAGACCAAAAGAAATCAAAACTTTTTCTGCAGTGCCTCCGAGATTCACTGGTTCCCCCAACCCGAGCACCGACTCTGAGTACAACTCAGATGATGGCACAATCCTCCATCAGCACGAACTCATTGCTAACCACCTTCCCATCCTTCGGGACATTTACTTTTCCCCGATCTCCATCATCAACATCTACGACCAGCAACAAATTGAGATCTGGTCTCACAACGCCTACGTCCTCCGAGACTTAGTAGGCCTGCTTCCCTTTGGACAAGTCCTCAACCAAGTACAATACGACTTGTTCGTCGACACTGTTAGCCACCTCGTCAAACCTGCTTCACCCTCATGCACAAGCACATCTTGGTGCAGTGTAATTACCTCCGCCTCAACAGATCCACGCAAGCAGGACCTGCAACCCTCCAGTTGGCTTACATAGAAGGCAGAAGGTACATTTACAACTGGATAGAAGCTATCTAGACCCACAGCATCATCACCGCCCCCCAGAACCTTGTAGACCCCGCGGGGCTTTATTTGCCACCGCCAGCAGTTTACACTGGTCCCCCTGTCCCCGAAGAACTCTCCACCATCAGTCGACCTCTCACCCTGGTAGTGAGACGAAACCCAACCAGCAGTATCCGCAGTCACTGGTCCCCTACACCAACTCGGCCCAGCATCTGCCTCTGTCTCAGAGAGGTGTGCAACTGCAGCTACCGACCCAACACACCCCCCACACCACCAGGAATAACCCTGTGGACCCCAGGAGATAGACACCTCCCACATCAACCACTCTGGCGCCCTCTTACAGACAAAGAGGCTGCCGCTCTGCTTCTGCAGTTTCAAGAATAGAGCGCCCTTTACCATTAACTCCCCCAGTTATCCCAATCCCACTTCCATACACTGACCAACAGTTAACCCCCTTCGCTACTCCCCTAGTAGAGCATTCAAGTAGTAGCCAATCGCCCCCAGGTTCTATAGTTGGCTTACGGTGCTACTTCCCCAAGTTAGCATACTTAGGATCAGTATTACCTCATAGAACGCGTTGGGAATTATTAGATTTCAAGAATCATTGCAAGGAACTGTGGCACACACGGACACAAGCCTTCGTGCGCATAGACCACCCCATAGAAGAAATCAGTCAATTCGCCCCACACCTCTTAGATTTTAAATGTCAAGACTCACTGTTGAACTATCCAGTTCAAGAGCGAGGGATAAGCTCGAAGAGGAGTCGATAGACGTCCAAGACTGCGTGGGCAAGGAGTAGAACCCAGAGGAGCAACAAGTACCAGAGAGGTATTGTTACTGTGAGAGTAGAACAATCACGCAGGGAAGAGGCCAGGATAGTCACAAGGGGATAGTCCTTTAAAGGAGTATCCCAGGAAGGGAGAGTGCCGTAAACAAATGGACAGTCTGAGGACTGTCCGCTACTTTATTGAGCGCTTATATACTACAAGAGAGCTGCTAAATAGGGAACAAGTCATAACCTTGTTATCAAGCACAATAGAGTGATGAGTAAGAAGTCGGAGGACGCTTACTGAGCATGCTCAGTCATGCTCAGTAAGCTGCTGAGTAAGAAGCTTCTCTTGATGAGTAAGAGCTTCCATTGTCCATGTGTTCACTGCTTTAGTACACGTGCAAGCACCTGATTCATTTCCTGTTAGTTAGTTTAGGGCCGGTCATTTGAGGACTTGTAGTTTGGTTATGGAATAGTGTTATCTTATAAGGCCCTTATATAGTTCTATTAGGGTCCTTAGAGTCGACCCTAATACTTCTATTAAGGTCCTTAGTGTTGCCTTATAGTTCGTTCTATAGTTATTAGAGTTGGTCTAATAACGCGTTGTAGGGCCTTTGATACTAGGTTAGTACCTATTGTAGAGTTCCTAGGGTCGTTCCAAAGGGTCCCTAGGAAGGCTCTAATACTGTCCTTAGTTGCTAGAAGGGTTGTCTTTAAGTGGGGCTTGCTGTATGTCGATTGTGCCGAGAATCACTCGCGCAACAATGCGCGCGCGATATTGTGGACACCTCTACTCACCCCTTTTGCTCGTGTGAACAGGGTGGCATCATAGAGACTGGGTTTCCTCCTATAAGGAAGGGTCCTTCAAGGGCCCTCTCCGGGGAATGGTCCATGACATTAAAGGCTTCCTCTGGAAAGGCCGCATAGCTATAACGTACTCTGGTGTCACGGAAGAATACTTCCGCATCACCCAAAATCTCCAAACCCAACAAAGGGGCATCCCCGTATTACTACCAGCCTATGCCGTCACATACCCCTGGGACGCAACACACTGGACCACCATCCCTCTATAGAATCCCAGTAGCCACCTACGCAGAAGTAGTAAAAGGCGAAGGCCTTTACAGACCACATGATCACAGAAGACGCATCTTTCATCTCACCAGAAAGGATCAATATCTTTTTCAACTCCCGTTCTATTGCAAAGATCCCTACTGCTACTGGCACAAAGATTGGCATTACACCCACGTCTGGCACAAGTCTTGGGACTTGTAGCCCACCATTTGGCTAGCAACATACGCAGAGGTTGTAAAGGGGGAGAACCTTTACAAACCTATACGCTTCATTGGACGTATCTATTATTGCACACCGGAAGAACACCGTCACTCCCTAGAACATCCCTACTTCTGTAAGGACCCATATTGTCCGTGGCACCAGGGCTGGCATTGCTAGTGAATGAGCCAAAGCCCAGAAGAAGAGGTATCCTGAAGACCCCTTACAGAAAGTGAACAACTACAAATTCCTGTCTTCTTCCGCAATGTCGACTATAACATCACTGGAGAATACTACGCTGGCTTCTGTAGGGACCAAGCGGTCACCCAATACAATACTCTTTACAACCCTTGGACTTTAGACGCGAGGAAAGACTGGGATGAAGAGGATGTCGAACTCACTCAAGAAACTCTTCGAACCCTCATCCCGGAGATTGCCTTTCTTTGCAATCTTGACCTCCTCACTGGAACTGTGATATTCCAAGGTCGAACAGTTCACTGGAGTAGGAATCTCAAACTATTCACATATCGGAACCACAAGCCAGTCGATTTCTCGACCGCTCAGGAAGAAGCTGAATAAGTGGAAGTTACCTACACCCTCGAAGCTACAGTAGAAACTGCATTAAGGGTTCTATCACAGGTTACCAGAGCCCTCACCCTGACGTGAGGGAACACTCCAACACCAGGCCCATCTAGAGTACCAGGAGGATTTCACACCCTAGAACCAAGTCATCTTCCCACTCCGGTAACAGTAGGACAACGCACAGCAGTGGCACCCCCACCATCACCTCTATCTCCTACATGAACTTGTGCCCTTTCAGTTAGAGCCCAAACAACACCAGCACCACCAGCACCACCAGCACCACCACTGGTAGCACCTGCACAAGCAGCTCCACTGGCACCACTGGCACCACAAGCTCCAGCGCTGCCACCACCTCCCATACAACTCACTCCAATGGTGGCACCAGCTCCTGCCCAGGTACAACAGAATCATATCATTGGGACTGCCTCAGAAGCCTTTGATGGCAAAGCAGAGAACATGGAGACATTCTGGGCTGCCTTAGACAACTACTACTACATCAACCTAGACTTATTCCCAGATGAAGGGAAAAGAGTTGCAGCGGCCCTTACGCACTTCAAGATAGGTACCCCAGCTGGGACATGGGCCCAAGAACTAACAACGAAGGCTCAGGCCTTACAACCAATCAACTATGGCTCCTGGCAAGACTTTAAAACAGCATTTGCCGATCACTTCATTCCAGCAGATGTGCAACTGGAATCGAATGCCTTAATGCACTCCCTTCGACAAGGCAACACCCCATTCAATGAATGGTACCAAAAGTGGTCCCATCATGCGACCCGCTCCCAAGCAGATGAAAACACTGAGATGTTTGCCTTCTGCTGTAACCTGAATCAAGGGATCCACACCAAGATATTGGGCATAACACCTGCACCTACCACCTTGGTGGCACTAGTCACAAATTCGATCAAGTATATCACATGTGGATGTCACCATCATTCCATATAGGAAAATTGCCTGTACGAACAGGAGGTCTAGGTACTAATGACCTGGATACTCCAGTAGAAATCAATCTCTATCAGAGGGAACCTGTTATGGTTTACCCCCCTTATCGGTTCGTCCATAATCCCTCCTCATCATTGTTCCTTTTGTCATCTCTGTTCCCGTTGTTACCGTTTCATCCCTTGATGGTGGTCCCTTCTTGTGTTTCATCTATTGTGTTTCACTTATTGTGTTTCATCTATTGTCAAGCTACTTTTGCCATTGGTCTACCTTTACTTATTGTTCTGCTTATAGTACTGTACAGCCTTGCTACATACAGTATTTAAGCGCCTGTAGAAACTGGGGAATACCCCAAGCTTAGCTTTGTCCCATTTCCTGTCGCATCCCTTGCCCTGTATACTCTCTCAATCACAACTTGCTTGTGCTGGCCTACACTCTGCTTGACCTGAGCACACCTCAAGGAACCCTTGTGTTCCTCTTCTTCCTCTGCCTCTCTCTCATCGTCCTCCTCTTCTGTGAAACCAGGAGATTGACTCTGTCTGTGGACTGAGTCATTATCTGACTCAGCCTTGAGACGCTAAAACTTTGACCCGGTCTCTTTGAGCCGGCACCCATTGAACCCTTGAACCAAGTCACAGGGACTTGGCCCCACTGAACCTCGAGCTAACGCTCTTACGGCCACAACGCTGTAACACAAGCTAAGCTTTTCTTACTCCATTCTGGAGATCAACCTTGAACTACCACCGAATTGTTGGGTCCGCGTCCAACCTAGACCGTCCCCAGATCTTCCCGAACATGTCGTAGGAGCTGCCACTTGGGACAGCTTTCACACTTTCCTCTGTTACATCACCACTGAAAACGACGAGGAACTACCAGTCGAATTTATCAACAACCGCTGGTTCGAACTACAACTTAGGAGGGGACAACTCTACACCCACCTAGACTTAGAACTCCTCAGAAACAGCCTTGGATTAGGCTATTGGAGGGAAAACGACCCTCTCTACGAACCACCATCAGAATCAGAAGCCTCTTCCACAGAAGGCAACCCCCCTGAACCAGAAAACACTGTTGAAACCCAGACGCCCTTCAAATCCCCCACACTAGAACCAGAGGCCCCTCTTGAGGACCAAGAAACCATCGAAACCCTAGAAATCGAACCACAGAACCCCCCAGAACTGAATATGGCGGCCCAACCCCAAATTGCTGTACAGCCCCCCCAAGTAGCTGCCCAAGCCCCCCAGATAGCCGCTCAGGCCCCTCAGATGGCTGCCCAGGCCCCCCCAGTCGTTGTTCCACCTCCCCAAGCAGCCCCCCCAGCACCACAAGGCACTAATGGGTCCCTCAGTGGCAAAGAACCCACTGCCTTCACAGGGGAAAGGAACAAAACAAAAAGATTCATCATGGAATTCAATCTATTCTGGGGCCTCAATGATGATAAGGCAGTAATAATTTCCCCTTTTAAGCAAACAATGCTGGCCCTCTCCTATATTCAAGGGGAAAAGGTTGAAGAATGGGTCAATTCTCAAGCAACCGCACTCAGGGAAAAGGTGAACAGGGCCCAGAACCCCATCAATAGAATGAACGAAACATTATGGAACGACTTCGTTACAGACTTCACATTCAAATTCACCAATACTGCGGAAAAAGAAGATGCCCAAGCAGCTATTGTTAAACATGTGATGAAGGACTCCCTTGACGACTACATCTCTACTTTTGAACAACTCCTGAACAAAACTGGCTGGCCGGAGACAGATGTGATTGCCATTGAAAGCTTCAAAAATGGCCTGAAAATCGGACTCTACCGCGCAATTCTGAACAGGGATGTCTGGCCCACCACTCTCCAAGAATGGAAGGAGGAGGCTAGAAGACAACACCGACATTTCATCACCATCAGGGAAAAGCTCAAAGGGAAAACCACACATTCCCCCTCGGAACACAAACCCCATCACTCTGACTGGATGCAAGTAGATGCTGCCAAGTCCAATTTTAAGAAACTAACTGAAGAAGAAAGAAAACAATTGGCAAAAGAAGGACGGTGCTTCCGTTGCAGAGAAAAGGGCCACCTTAGCCGGGAATGCCCTAAGAATACTGCTCCTACCACTTCCAAAGCCCGAATCACTGAATCAACCCCAGAACCGTCTAAGGAAGAGGAACCGGCTTCCATGGTAGCATGTATGAAGGCTCTACCAGCCGAGGAATGAGCCAAAATCTGGGATCTCATACTCAAAGAGGATTTTCTCTAGGCCAAAGTGCAACAGTCAGCACAGAGGCCCAAATAGATACCATTGTCAACCATAAAGAGAATTCAATGAAAGTCCCTTTCATGCTGACGACCAATGGAAAGACTGGACAAGACCTCCTTGATAGCGGAGCAACAGAAAATTTCATCAGCCCAGGAATCGTGGGAAAATTACAAATTCCACTCCGAACCCTTAGAACCCCCAGACCCATCATTAATGTAGATGGCACCAATAACCAAGGAGGAGCACTAACCCATTATGCTCATATAGCTGTACGACATGGCCCCACCACACGACTTCTCACCTTCTATGTCACAAACTTAGGAGAAGATAGAATGATCCTCGGTTACCCCTTCTTAAAGGCGATTAACCCCCTTGTCAATTGGAGCACTGGTCGCCTAAGAAATCACTTAGGAATCCTTCTCACCCCCGTCCCCCTAGCTAAATTACCAAGAATCCAAGTCGCACAAATAAGGACAACCACCATTCCCCCTGAATACTTACGACACCAGAAGGTCTTCTCAGAAGAAGCAGCCAAACGACTCCCACCCAGTCGGGGAGAACTCAACTTTAGAATCACACTGAAACCTGATGCCCCCAAATTCCTGGATTGCCGAACCTACCCACTCCCCCAAAATGAAAAACAAGAACTATCAAGACAAATACAAGAAGATCTCGCGAAGGGTTTCATCAAAGATGGTGTTTCAGATTTTGTATCCCCTGTTTTCTTCGTTCAGAAAAAGGATGGCACCGCCCCATGAATGGTAGTCGACTACCGAAAACTTAATAATGCCACAGTCCCCGATTACCACGCCTTACCCAACATGGAAGAACAATTGCACCGACTAAGGGGCAAAACCACCTTCAGTAAATTCAATGTCCGAGCCGGTTACAATAATATCCTGATCCACCCTGAAGATCGACACAAAGGCGCCTTTAAAACCCAATTTGGTACCTTCATCCCCATGGTAATGGGCTTCGGCTTTACCAATGCCCCAGCTGCCTTCCAACGAGCAATGAATCATACCCTCCGACCCTGGCTTCTAAAATACCCAGAAAACACCTGCAATTACCTGGACGATGTAGCAATAGCCACAGGGGAGGGAGAAGAGCTCCTTCACCAACAAATTACACATGAATTCCTTGACCTACTCGAAAAGGACTCCTATTTCCTGAAAGCATCGAAATGCGCCTTTGAACAACACGAAATTGATTTCCTAGGTTTCCGGATTAACCAAGGAACCCTCAAAATTGACCCAGTCAAAATGGACGGCCTCAAGAACTGGCCAAGACCCCCCAATAATCTGAAACAGGTACAACAAGTCATGGGCGCCCTCAATTACCAACAACCATTTATCCAAGACTTTGCAAAAATAGCTCGCCCCATTTTTGCCACAATCAAGAAAGGAACCCCCTTCCTTTGGACCCCAGAAGCAACCACAGCTCTGGAGACCCTGATATCAGCAGTCTGCGACGATCCAGAACTATACACTGCCAACCCTGACCTCCCTTACAAATTAGAAACTGACACTTCACAATTTGCCACCGGAGCAATTCTGTTTCAGAAAGACCCAAGAGGAAAAAGGAAAATGATTGGCAACATGTCACATGCGTTCAACGAAGCAGAAAGGAACTACCCAGTATGGGATAGGGAGTTCCTAGCCTTGATTCTGGCACTCCAACACTGGCGATATCTATTGGTTGGAACGAAACACCCCATCAAGATCTTTACTGATCATGCTAACCTTGCCCACTACCGACTCCCCCACAAAATTAATCGAAGAATTGCAGGATACATTTCCACACTGGCAGACTACCTTTTTGAAATCCACCACAAACCCGGAACCTCCAACCGTGCAGACGCCCTCTCACGACGACCTGACCACAACGATGGGTCAGGAGACAACCAAGACATCACAGCACTCCCCGACAAACTCTTTATTCGCATGCTTCACACTGAGGATCTCTATACCCAAGTACTAACTGAACAAAGAAAGCGGAAGTCGGATCTTCTTATGTGGAAGGTCAAACATGATCTTCAAGAAGAAGAAAATGCCCTATTCAGAAATGGGAAATTGGTAGTACCCTATCAAGAACCCCTCTTACGAAAAATCTTGCATACCTATCACGACAGTGTCCTTGGGGGGCACACAGGAAATGCCCGAACCTTGTACTCAATTCAAGAATCCTTCTGGTGGCCAAAGATGGCCTACTTCATATGGGATTACATTCGAGGGTGTGCCACCTGTCAAGCCAACAAATCCTCCACACACCCAACTTGCCCCCTGATTTACCCCATTCCCCCAGAGTTTCAAAAGCCCTTCCAAACTATTGCCATTGATTGGATTGTCAACCTCCCACCATCAGAAGGGAACAATGCCATTATGACCATCACCGACCACGACTCCACCAAGGCGGCCATATTCATACCCTGCCGTAAAGACATGGGAACTCTGCAAATGGCCAAGCTATTTTTACACTACGCCTTCCCATGGACCGGAATTCCCTCCAACATTATCTCCGACCGTGACCCCCGCTTCACCTCCAACTTGTTTCAGGAAGTTTCCCGAATCCTTGGAATTAACCAAAATTTAAGCACTGCCTACCACCCCCAAACTGATGGACAATCCGAAAGAACAAACCAAACCTTGGAAATGTATCTACGCATCTACACAGGAGAAAAGCAGGAAGAATGGGCACACTGGCTCCCCATAGCCCAATACCATTTTAACGCTCACAAATCTACTACCACCAAAAAAACCCTGATGAACTCCTCATTGGGTTTAACCCTCAAGGACTGGGCACCCAGCTCAAATCCAAGTTTCCCGGAATCCAAGAACGACTCCAAGCATTAAAAGACATGAGGGAATCAGCGCAGGAAGCAATGAAAAGGGCACAGAATAACTGGATCAAGGAAACCAAGTTCAAGGGTTTTGAAGAAGGACAGAAGGTTTGGTTGGAAGGCACTAACTTAAAAACTCCCCATCAGTTTCATAAGTTCCGTCCCAAACGATTCGGCCCTTTTACCATTACCAAACAAATCTCCCACATTGTTTATCAACTCCAATTACCGCCCCAATGGAACATCCACAACGTATTTCATGCCTCCCTCTTATCTCCAGTCACAGAAACAGCCGAACATGGACCAAACTTCCCTGAGCCACCACCTGACCTTCTCTCGGGAGAATATGAAGTCGAAAAGATTACCGCTCAACGTCTCCATAGAAACCGACTCCAATACAGGGTCCGGTGGAAAGGGCATTCTGCGGCAGAGGATACCTGGGAACCTCTCTCAAACCTTAAAAATGCTCAAGACGCCATCACCATGTTCCACCTCCAACAACCCACCAAGCTCCGTGCCATGACCACCACTGACTCTGATCCCACAGAATCCCATCACTTAGACAAAAGTCTGAATGACTTAGAACGTCAATTCCAAACACTTACGATACAACAACGTACATTACTCCCCCGAATTAACTCACGTAACCCCCCTTCTTATTCCGTTAATGACCCTGCTATCCCCGACCGCGGATACACAATTTTTAATTTAGCTGCCAGAGAACAACTCTTTTCTGGAATTCTTTCTCCTGGCGACTTCCGCGGTTTTTAATTACTTATGACGGACCCCCGTTTCTCTGAGTTTCATCTATCCGTACGAAGAGCAGTACTTACAGATTTAGTGTGGAACCATATCACACGATCAGCCTACATAAATACCCCCACCCCTTCCGAGTGGTCAGCCTGGCACCACGAACACGCTACCTCTACATACAACACTCCCATGTCGTCCCCCGTTTCTAACTCATCCCCTCTACCTATCCTTACCCCTTCCCCCACCATCAAACAAGAACCCCTCTCGCCCGAAGTCATTCAGCATATCATCGACCAACGAACCTTCATCGTCCCAGACGAAACCGAGGTCCAAGACCTTGCCACTACCCTCAACCCACTCACCATCCGAGAAGGAACACCCTCACCAACCCCGACCCAAGCAGACCCCACTCACCCTGGCCCCCCTTGGTTTGTTTACGAACCATACACGCATGTTCCTCCTTTCTACATTCACGTTAACGGGCGAAAGCGCCTATTACCATACTTACGTGTCGCCTTATATAACGACGAACCCATGCTTCTAGGGACTATGGGTCGAGGAGAACCCACTTATGGAGAAAAACTCATCGCCCAACCCGTTGTCTCTGCCCCTCATCCCTCTGTCACTGCCTCTGACCTCCGACTCCTCATTGAGGACCACCCCTTCCACTTTGATGTTGCCCAAGCCCTCAAAAACCTCCATGACCCTGGTGCTCTTGCCGACGTCTACCGTCTCCGTGTCAGCTCTTTCAAGTTGAAAGTCTTGGAGGGCAAGCGTGCCTCTATTCAAGGGGCTCTAAGCATCCTTCAAGGGCAACTCGCTGACCGACTCCATGAAATCCAGTCCCATACTAAAGAGACCGCCGCCATCTGCAGTCGCCTTCGAGCCAACAACACTTCCGTCAGAGTTCACCATCAACTCGACAATTTGATGACTGATGGGGGGCTCACCCGTGACGCTGGGCCATATTACTCACTGGCAGGGAGTTACGACAAAATCGAGGACTCGAAAGAATCATCCACTTCCCCTCCACCGTCCATTCACCCCCCTCTCTCCCTGACCCCTCCTCTCAAGTACCTCCCTCCTCGTGGTATCGACCAGTCCCAAAATGACGCTCCCATGGGGTCACCTTCCCACTTCCCTCAAATGTTCTCTGATGATGCCAGTACCCCCAACACCCCTCTCACCCCCGCACGAATGACTAAAGCACAACATCACCAGCTTCAGAAGAGACAACACGTCTGCAAACACTACAATACCAGGGGGCACTGGAACAAGGACTGCAACAGACCTCACACTAATTGCAGCAGACAAGTGGATTGCATCCTCAGGAGGACCCATCGGAGCTACAGGGGTTTCTGCCCCAGGGCAATGGGGCCCCAGAGCATGTGGCCAGGAGTTGAAGGCAATGAACTTCGTGAATCGGGCCCTGAGACCGATTAGTTCGGAGAACTAAGCATGAGGGGGGCATGATGTTATGGTTTACCCCCCTTATCGGTTCATCCATAATCCCTCCTCATCATTGTTCCTTTTGTCATCTCTGTTCCCATCGTTACCGTTTCATCCCTTGATGGTGGTCCATTCTTGTGTTTCATCTATTGTGTTTCACTTATTGCGTTTCATCTATTGTCAAGCTACTTTTGCCATTGGTCTACCTTTACTTATTGTTCTGCTTATAGTACTGTACAGCCTCGCTACATACAGTATTTAAGCACCTGTAGAAATTGGGGAATACCCCAAGCTTAGCTTTGTCCCATTTCCTGTCGCATCCCTTGCCCTGTATACTCTCTCAATCACAACTTGCTTGTGCTGGCCTACACTCTGCTTGACCTGAGCACACCTCAAGGAACCCTTGTGTTCCTCTTCTTCCTCTGCCTCTCTCTCATCATCCTCCTCTTCTGTGAAACCAGGAGATTGACTCTGTCTGTGGACTGAGTCATTATCTGACTCAGCCTTGAGACGCTAAAACTTTGACCCGGTCTCTTTGAGCCGGCACCCATTGAACCCTTGAACCAAGTCACAGGGACTTGGCCCCACTGAACCTCAAGCTAACGCTCTTACGGCCGTGACGCCGTAACAGAACCAGATGAACAACGCTGGAACAACAACGCCCCACGCAACACTCTCACAAAAGCTGAGAAACAATGACGCACAGAGTTGAAACTGTGCTACTACTGTGGCAAACCCAACTACATGTCAAGACTCACTGTTGAACTATCCAGTTCAAGAGCAAGGGATAAGTTCGAAGATGAGTCGATAGATGTCCAAGACCACGTGGGCAAGGAGTAGAGTCCAGAGTAGTAACAGATACCAGAGAGGTATTGTTACTGTGAGAGTCGAGCAGTCACGTAGAGGAGAGGCCAGGATAGTCACAAGGGGACGGTCCTTAAAGAAGTATCCCAGGGATGGAGAGTGCCGTAAACAAATGGACAGTCTGAGGACTGTCCGTTGCTTTATTGAGCGCTTATATACTACAAGAGAACTGCTAAATAGGGAACAAGTCATAACCTTGTTATCAAGCACAATAGAGTGATGAGTAAGAAGTTGGAGGGCGCTGACTGAGCATGCTCAGTCATGCTCAGTAAGCTGCTGAGTAAGAGGGCTTCTCTTGATGAGTAAGAGCTTTCATTGTCCACATGTTCACTGCTTTAGTGCACGTGCAAGCACTGGATTCATTTTCTGTTAGTTAGTTTAGGGCCGGTCATTTGAGGACTTGTAGTTTGGTCAGGGAATAGTGACATCTTATAAGGCCCTTATGTAGTTCTATTAGGGTCTTTAGAGTCGACCCTAATACTTCTATTAAGGTCCTTAGTATTGCCTTATAGTTCATTCTATAGTTATTAGAGTTGGTCTAATAACGCGTTGTAGGGCTTTTGATACTAGGTTAGTGCCTATTGTAGAGCTCCTAGGGTTGTTCCAAAGGGTCCTTAGGAAGGCCCTAATACTGTCTTTTGTTGCTAGAAGGGTTGCCTTTAAGTGGGGCTTGCTATATGTCGATTGTGCCGAGAATCACTCACGCAACAATGTGTGCGTGATATTGTGGACACCTCTACTCACCCCTTTTGCTTGTGTGAACAGGGTGACACCATAGAGGCTGGGTTTCCTCCTATAAGGAAGGGTCCTTCAAGGGCCCTCTCTGGAGAATGGTTCATGACATTCATCCCCTCTTTATGACCTAGTTGCTCCTGCAACTATGTTATTAGACTTAGGCATTGTTGGGTACTGTCGGTGAAAGGCCTTTACAGCCTCTTTGGCTTTAATTAGGTTTGATGCGGGCTCCCAAGTGTTCTCTGCCGTGGGGTACCCTTTCCATTGTACTAGGTATTGAATGCCTCTACGATTGGGGGAATGTCTGGACGCTAGGACTTTGTCCACTTCATACTGTTCCTCTCCTTCCACTATAGTAGGGGGGGTTGTTTGAAGTTTGGACAGTGGGCAGTGGTCTCTTTGTACGGTTTGATCAGGGAGTTATGAAAGACTGGGTGTATCCTCCATGTCTTTGGTAGTTCTAAGCATACATTGACTGGGTACAAGGTGACAACCTTGAAGGGTCCATATCGTCGAGGGGCTATCTTGGCTTTTGGGTGTGTTGTCCTCAGATTAGTGGCTTCTAGCCAGACTAAGTCTCCTGTCTTAAACTGGTACTTGGGGAAGTGGGAGCAGGGTTGTCCCATCAGTGTTGCGGCATTCCGGAGGGAGGCTGCGACCTCCTCTCTAAGTAGGTCTAGCTGTTGCAGGCGTTCCAGGACGGAAGGGAACTTGGTATTGAAACTAAAAGGGGGGGCAAATGTTGGATTGAAGCCATACCATATTTCAAAGGGGGCTTTGTGGGTTGCGCTATGGGTGCGTGCAAGCAAATTCCATAAATGGGATTAGTTTGGCCCAGTTAACCTGTTGGTGGTTACAGAAGATTCTCAAATACTGTTCTAGTTCTTGGTTGACTCTTTCTGTTTCCCCATCTGATTGGGGGTGGTATGCCATGCTAAGGGAGGACTTAACATTTAGTTTCCTCCATAGTTCTTGGGTAACTTTTGCTACGAACTGGGGACCTCGGTTAGAGATGATTTGAGTTGGCAACCCTACTCATCTCCACACGTTGTTCATGATTAGGGAGGCAGTATCCTCTGTGTTGATAGTCTTGTGACATGGGGAGATGATAGCAGCTTTGCTAAAGCAGTCCACCACTACTAGTAGGCTGTTATACCCTTGAGAGAAAGGTAGATTGACAATGAAGTCCATGGTGATGCTGTCCCATATCTTGCCCGCAGGGGTGATAGGGACTAGGGGTACAGTTGTTGTTGGGCAATTCTTTGTGCTTTGACATATAGCACAACCATCTACATAGCCCTTAACAAATGTTAACATTCCTGGCCACCAATAGTTATGGCTTATTAGTTCATAGGTCTTCCATTGACCTGGGTGGCCTGTGGCTAAGGAATCATGGTGTACTTTGAGGACCGTATGCCTTAGTGCATCTGACCTTGGGACATAGACTTTCCCTTTGAAGAGAATCAGTCCATCTTCTAAGTTCCAGTCCTGCAAGCCTTTTGTGAAGCAATGGGGGCCATTCTTCAGGATGGTTTCTAAGGCCCCTTTGACCTCTGGGTCATAGTCTTTGCTGGAACATAGTTGTTTTCTTAGTTCAAAGTCTCCTATGGGTTCTGTTGTGGATGATCGGGTTGCTCTAATTTTAAAAGATTGTTGGTCCAGCAGGACCTTTGCATCATTTTCATGCATCCCCTCTTTATAGTCTGGCCGCCTGGACAGACCGTCAGGCTTTGTTTTGGGTTCCAGGGTGGTGTATAATGTGGAAATTGAATGCGCTAAGCAGCAAAGCCCACCGAGCTTGTCGTCGAGTGAGTTTTTGCTTTGTCATGAAGTACGTGAGGTTGTTGTGGTCTGTCCACAACTCCATGGGGTGTTTAGCGCCTTCTAAGTAATGTCAGAAATGCCAAAGCGAGGAAACTATAGCTAGAAGCTCTTTGTTGTAGATCATATAGTTTCTTTGAGCGGGGTCTAATGATTTGGAGAAGTACGCCACTGGGTGGTACTGGTTGAGTTCATCCGGTTGTTCTAAAATGGAGCTGACTGCAAAGTTGCTTGCATCACAGATCAAGCGGAATGGTCGTAAATGGTCAGGAAGCGCTAAGACAGGTGCTTTCATAAATGCTTCAATAAGGGTGTGGAAGGCTTTTTCCTCCTTGGACCCCCAATGAAATGGGTGGTCCTTCTTGGTTAGGTTGAACAATGGTTGGGCCAGATGGGAATATTGGTGTATAAAACGTCTGTAGAAGTTACAAAAGCCTAAGAAGGCTTGAACTTTGGTGATATTACTAGGAGTTGGCCACTGTGTGATGCCTATGAGTTTATTGGAGTCCATTGATATGCGTCCTTGAGAAATGTGTATGCCAAGATAACTAATGGACGTTTGACGGAAGGCACATTTTTCTGGCTTCAGGTATAAGTCGTGTTCTTGTAGGATTCTAAGAACGTTATGTGTCCACTGATCTAAGTCATGAATGGTGTTTGCAAGGATTAGTATATCGTCTAGAGTTACCACAACATGTCCTGTTGTGATCAGTGGTGCTAAGATATTGTTCATGAATTGTTGGAGCATGGCTGGTGCATTACAAAGGCTGAAGGTCATAATAAGTGGTTCAAAAAGGCCTAAGGGTGTCTTAATGGCTGCGAGGTGTTCATCACCTTCTTGAAGGCAGATGTTGTTATATCCCCATTGTACGTTGAACTTTGTAAAGTATTGTGCCCCTTGCAGTTTATCAATAAGGTCTGGGATTAATGGTAGGGGGTAGGCATCTTTGATAGTGGCAGCATTGAGTCCTTGATAGTCTTGTACTGGGTGTAGGGCACCACCTTTCTTTTCCACAAAGAAGAATGGGCTAGCTATTGGTGCTTTAGAAGGGCGGACAGTCCCTCGCTTGAGGTGTTCGTCTAGATACTCTTTCAAGGCCACTAATTCCTTTGGAGTGAGCCGATAGATGCCACAGTCCTTACATGAGGCTCCTGGTTTGAGATTGATGGCATGATCCCATGGTGCATGAGCAGGGAGACATTGGGAGGCTTGTTTGTCAAATACACTTTGCCAGATCTTGAATTCAGTCAGGATTAGTTTCTCGAGGGGTTGTGTTGGCTGATTATCCTTTGCTAACTTGGTAGATGTTGTGCTCTTTGCCTGGATTTGTAATGGGTGATGCTGGAAGGCATTATGAATGTGTTCATCGACAAGGGGTTCCTCCTTGTCCAGAATGTCTCAAAATATTAATGCTGCTATATGTTTGAATGATGGTTCTTTGTCTTCTGGGATTGTGAGGGCTTTTATCGATCCTCTGTGTGTATTGTGGGTTGATGGGACTGTTATGGAGGGTTGTGTCATTACACATGTCGCTGGGCAGTTTTGTAAGGTGATAGTATCCTTGGTCCAATTGATATCTGGGTTATGGTGTCGTAGCCAGTCAGTACCCAGGATAATATCATGGTCTCCTATGTTGGTAACAAGGAACTCTGCTTGTTCATCATGTGTATCTCCCATCGCTTTGATTCGTAGCCGTTGGATGGTGCTATATATGATTAAACCATTAGTGTTTGTGGTGCCATCTACATTTTGTGCTGGTAGGGGTCTTTGTAATCTGCAAAGTTGGAGATTATGTTGGTTCACGAATTGCTCATGGATGATCATTCCTTCTGCCCCACTGTCTATGAGGGCACTTGCACCAATTTCCTTGCCACTGAGTTTCCCCACAAGTGTTACTTTCAAGGCTATGGAAGGGGATCTTATATTCTTTGTAAAGACTTTGGGGTAATTGATTTGTATGGGTATAGTGGCAATCTGTACCGTACTCCTTAGCAGTGCACTAAGGTGTTCTATCAAAAATCCATAGGAGCAGAATGAGGACACGGAATGTTAGCAGCGAGACTTTCTCGCCAAGTTACGAGAGAGGCAATAGGAACTGGATCTGTGTCTTTCTGTTCAGGTTGTTCTTCCTGAATGGTAGCTGAACGGACTGCAGTCTGCGAAGATTCTCTGGGGCGACGAGCACGGGCAGCGGCTTTCTTAGACCTGCAGTCTTTGGCCATGTGGTTAGGTTTGCCGCAGTAGTAGCACAGCTTCAACTCTGTGCGTCATTGTTTCTCAGTGTTCATGAGCGTGTTGCGTGGGGCATTGTTGTTCCAGCATTGTTCACCCGGTTCGCCTTGATAGAGATTGATCTCTACTGGAGTATCCGGGTCATTAGTACCTAGACCCCTTGTTTGTACTGGCGGTTTTCCTGTATGGAATGATGGTGACATCCACATGTGATACACTTGATTGAATTCACGTGCCTTCTTGACTAGTGCTGCCAAGGTGGTAGGCGCAGGCATTATACCCAATATCTTGATGTGGATCCCTTGATTCAGATTATGGCAGAAAGCAAACATTTTAGTGTTCTCGTCTGTTGTAATTTACCCCCTTGTTGGTTCGTCCATAATCCCTCCCCATTATTGTTCATCTTGTTATCTCTGTCCCCGTGGTTACCGTTTCGTCCCTTGATGGTGATCCCTTATTGTGTTTCACTTATTGTGTTTCACCTATTGTCGAGCTACTTTTGCTATTGGTCTACCTTTACTTATTGTTCTGCTTATAGTACTGTACAGCCTCGCTACATACAGTATTTAAGCACCTGTAAAAGCTGGGAAATGCCCCAAGCTTAGCTTTGTCCTATTTCCTGTCGCATCCCTTGCCCTGTATACTCTCTCAATCACAACTTGCTTGTGCTGGCCTATACTCTGCTTGACCTAAGCACACCTCAAGGAACCTTTGTGTTCCTCTTCCTCCTCTGCCTCTCTCTCATCGTCCTCCTCTTCTGCGAAACCAGGAGATCGACTCTGTCTGCGGACTGAGTCATTGTCTGACTCAGCCTTGAGACGCTAAACCTTTGATCTGGTCTCTTTGAGCCAGCACCCATTGAACCCTTGAACCAAGTCACAGGGACTTGGCCCCACTGAACCTTGAGCTAACGCTCTTACGGCCGCGACACTGTAACACAAGCTAAGCTTTTCTACTCCATTCTGGAGATCAACCTTGAACTACCATCAAATCGTTGGGTCCTTGTCCAACCGAGACTGTCCCCAGATCTTCCCGAATACGTCGTAGGAGCTGCCACTTGGGACAGCTTTCATACCTTCCTCTGCTACGTCACCACCGAGAACAATGAAGAACTACCGGTCAAATTCATCAACAACCGTTGGTTCAAACTACGACTTAGAAGAGGACAACTCTACACTCACCTAGACCTAGAACTCCTCAGAAACAGTCTTGGATTAGGTTACTGGAGGGAAAACGACCCTCTCTACGAACCACCATCAGAATCAGAAGCCTCTTCTACAGAAGGCAACCCCCCTGAACCAGAAAACACTGTTGAAACCCAGACACCCTTTGAATCCCCTGCTTTAGAACCAGAGGACCCCCTTGGAAACCAGGAACCCATCAAAGCTCTAGAACTCGAACCACAGAACCCCCCAGAACCCAATATGGCAGCCCAACCCCAAGTCGCTGTACAACCCCCCCAAGTCGCCACTCAAGCCCCTTAGATGGCCGCCCAGGCCCCCCCAGTCATTGCCCCACCTCCCCAACCAGCTGCCCCAGCACCACAAGGCACTAATGGGTCCCTTAGTGGCAAAGAACCTACCGCTTTCACAGGGGAGAGGAACAAAACTAAAAGATTCATCATGGAATTTAACTTGTTCTGGGGCCTTAATGATGACAAAGCAGTAATGGTTTCCCCTTTCAAACGAACGATGCTGGCCCTTTCCTATATTCAAGGAGAAAAGGTCGAAGAATGGGTCAACTCACAGGCAACCGCACTCAGGAATAAAGTGAATAGGACCCAAAACCCAGTTAATAGAATGAATGAAGCATTATGGAATGACTTTGTCACAGACTTCACATTCAAGTTCACTAATACTGCGGAGAAAGAAGATGCCCAAGCAGCTATTGTCAAACACGTAATGAAGGACTCCCTTGATGACTACATTTCCACTTTTGAACAACTCCTGAACAAAACTGGGTGGCCGGAGACAGACATAATTGCCATTGAAAGCTTCAAAAATGGCCTAAAAATCGGGCTTTACCGCACAATTCTGAACAGAGATGTCTGGCCCACCACTCTCCAAGAATGGAAGGAGGAGGCTAGAAGACAACACCGATGTTTCATCACCATCAGGGAAAAGCTTAAAGGAAAGACCACACACTCCCCCTCAGAACATAAACACCATCACCCCGACCGAATGCAAGTAGATGCTGCCAAGTCCAATTTTAAGAAGCTCACTGAAGAAGAAAGAAAACAATTGGCAAAAGAAGGACATTGCTTCCGTTGCAGGGAGAAAGGCCATCTTAGTCAGGAATGCCCTAAAAATACAACCCCCACCACTTCCAAAGCCCAAGTCACCGAATCTACCCCAGAACCGTCTAAAGAAGAAGAACCAGCTTCCATAGTAGCATGCATGAAAACCCTACCAGCCGAGGAACGAGCCAAGATCTGGGATCTCATCCTTAAAGAGGATTTTCTCTAGGCCAAAGTGTGACAGTCGGCACAGAGGCCCAAATAGATACCATTGTCAACCATAAAGAAAACTCAATGAAAGTTCCTTTTATGCTAACAACCAATGGAAAGACTGGACAAGCACTCCTTGACAGTGGAGCGACAGAAAATTTCATCAGTCAAGGAATTGTGGAAAAATTACAAATCCCACTTCGAGTCCTCAGAACCCCCAGACCCATCATTAATGTAGATGGTACCAATAACCAAGGGGGAGCACTAACCCATTATGCTCATATTGCCGTACGACATGGCCCCACCACATGACTTCTCACCTTCTACGTCACAAATTTGGGAGAAGATAGAATGATCCTCGGATATCCCTTCCTAAAGGCGATTAACCCCCTTGTCAACTGGAGCACCGGTCGTCTGAGAAACCACTTAGGAATCCTTCTCACCCCCGTCCCCCTAACCAAACCACCAAAAATCCGGATCGCACAAATAAGAACAACTACCATTCCCCCGGAATACTCACGACATCAGGAAGTCTTCTCAGAAGAAGCAGCCAAATGACTCCCACCTAGTCGAGGAGAACTCGACTTTAGAATCACCCTAAAACCTGACACCCCCAAGTTCCTTGATTGCCGAACTTACCCACTCCCTCAAAATGAGAAACAAGAGTTGTCAAGACAAATACAAGGGGATCTAGCCAAGGGTTTCATCAAAGACGGTATTTCGGATTTTGTGTCCCCTGTCTTCTTTGTCCAAAAAAAGGATGGCACTGCCCCACAAATGGTAGTCGATTATCAAAAACTCAATAATGCTACAGTCCCCGATTACCACGCCTTGCCCAATATGGAAGAGCAATTGCACCGACTAAGGGGCAAAACCACCTTCAGCAAATTTGATGTCTGAGCCGGCTACAATAACATTCTGATCCACCCTGAAGACCGACACAAAGGCGCCTTCAAAACTCAGTTTGGTACCTTCATCCCCATGGTAATGGGTTTCGGCTTTACCAATGCTCCAGCCACCTTCCAACGAGCAATGAACCATACCCTCCGACCTTGGCTTCTAAAATACCCAGAAAACAGCTGCAACTACCTAGACAATGTGGCAATAGCCACAGGAGTAGGAGAAGAGCTCCTTCACCAACAAATCACATACGAGTTCCTTGACTTACTCGAAAGAGACTCCTATTTCCTGAAAACATCAAAATGCGCCTTTGAACAACATGAAATTGATTTCCTGGGTTTTCGGATCAACCAAGGAACCCTCAAAATCGACCCAGTCAAAATGGATGGCCTCAAAATTTGGCCGAGACCCCCCAACAATCTGAAACAGGTACAACAAATCATGGGCGCCCTCAATTACCAACAACCGTTCATCCGAGACTTCGCCAAGATAGCTCGCCCCATTTTTTCCACAATCAAGAAAGGGACCCCCTTTCTCTGGACCCCAGAAGCAACTGAAGCATTAGAAATCTTAATATCAACAGTCTGCGATGACCCTGAACTTTACACCGCTAACCCTGATCTTCCATATGAGTTAGAAACTGACGCCTCACAATTTGCTACCGGGGCAATCCTATTTCAAAAGGACCCAAGAGGAAAAAGAAAAATGATTGGTAACATGTCACACGCATTCAATAAAGCAGAAAGGAACTACCCAGTCTAGGATAGAGAGTTCCTAGCCTTGATCCTCGCACTCCAACACTGGCAATACCTATTGGTCGGAACAAAGCACCCCTTCAAGATTTTTAGGCCCCTTTTACCAACTGAGAATTCTTGAATCTTGAACTTGAACTTGGATTTTGGGATTTTCCGGGAGTGACAGGAGTGACAGGAGTGATCTAAGTGATATGATGTATATAATAAATTAATATGCATTTGTTTTTGTTGTCATTTGCATACTCACATATTTGGGGTTACACATGATGTGTCAGCGTCAAACTTGGGGTCGAGCAGTCCAACTCGAGCTCAACATCTGGGTGCTTGCAGCCCCATTTTCACCAGAGCTGCACATACAAATTTTGCACAAAGATGTGCACCCACACATTGGTGACACATATTCTGCCTTATGACATGCTTGCAATACCCCACTTGGAAGGAGTGGAAGGAAGGGTTAGAAAAAATATTTTACATATCACATGTAAACCCAGCAAATCACACCGGAAAATAACTCATATTTGAAATGGACTCATATTAGTTTATTATGTCACTTACATCACACCTGTCATTCCTGTCACTCCCGGAAAATCCCAAAATCCAAGTTCAAGTTCAAGATTCAAGAATTCTTGGTTGGTAAAAGGGGCCTTACGGATCATGCCAACCTCGCCCACTACTGACTCCCCCACAAAATCAATCGAAGAATTGCGGGTTACATTTCCACGCTAGCGGATTACCACTTCGAGATTCACCACAAACCCAGAACTTCCAATCGTGCTGATGCTCTCTCACAACGACCTGACCACAATGATGGGTCAGGAGATAACCAAAACATCACAGCACTCCCTGACAAACTTTTCATTTGCACGCTTCACACTGAGGACCTCTATACTCAAGTATTAACCGAACAAAGAAAACGAAAGACAGACCTCCTCATGTGGAAGATCAAGCACGGTCTTCAAGAAGAAGAAAATGCACTGTTCAAAGATGGAAAATTGGTGGTACCGTATCAAGAACCCCTCTTATGGAAGATCTTGCATACCTATCACGACAGTGTCCTTGGGGGGCACACAGGAAATGCCCGAACCTTGTACTCAATCCAAGAATCCTTCTGGTGGCCAAAGATGGCCTACTTCATACGGGACTACATTCGAGGGTGTGCCACCTGTCAAGCCAACAAGTCCTCCACACACCCAACTTGCCCCCCAATTTACCCCATTCCCCCAGAATTTCAAAGACCCTTCCAAACTATTGCCATTGATTGGATTGTCGATCTCCCACCATCAGAAGGGAACAATGCCATTATGACCATCACCGACCATGACTCCACCAAGGCAGCCATATTCATACCCTGCCGTAAAGACATGGGAACTTTGCAAATGGCCAAGCTATTTTCATGCTACGCCTTCCCATGGACCGGAATTCCCTCCAAAATTATCTCCGACCGTGACTCCCGCTTTACCTCCAACCTGTTTCAGGAAGTTTCCCAAATCCTCGGGATTAACCAAAATTTAAGCACTGCCTACCACCCCCAAACTGATGGACAATCAGAAAGGACCAATCAGACCTTGGAAATGTACCTACGCATCTACACAGGAGAAAAGCAGGAAGAATGGGCACACTGGCTCCCCATAGCCCAATACCATTTTAACGCCCACAAATCTACTACCACCAAGAGAACCCCTTACGAACTCCTCATTGGGTTTAACCCTCAAGGGCTTGGCACCCAGCTCAAGTCCAAGTTTCCCGGAATCCAAGAACGACTCCAAGCATTAAAAGACATGAGGGAATCAGCACAAGAAGCAATGAAAAGAGCACAGAATAACTGGATCAAGGAAACCAAGTTCAAAGGTTTCGAAGAAGGACAGAAGGTTTGGTTGGAAGGCACTAACTTAAAAACTCCCCATCAGTTTCATAAGTTCCACCCCAAATGATTCAGCCCTTTTACCATTACCAAGCGAATCTCCCACATTGTTTACCAGCTCCAATTACCGCCCCAATGGAACATCCACAATGTATTTCATGCCTCCCTCTTATCTCCAGTCACAGAGACAGCCGAACATGGGCCAAACTTCCCTGAACTGAACCACCACCTGACCTTCTCTCGGGAGAATATGAAGTCGAAAAGATTACCACCCAACGTCTCTATAGAAACCGACTCCAATACAGGGTCCGGTGGAAAGGGTATTCCGCAGCAGAGGATACCTGGGAACCTCTCTCAAACCTTAAAAACGCTCAAGATGCCATCACCATGTTTCACCTCCAACAACCCACCAAACTCCGTACCATGACCATCACTAACTCTGGTCCTGCAGAATCCCATCACTCAGATGAAAGTCTGGATGACTTAGAACATCAATTCCAAACACTTTCGATACAACAACGTACATTACTCCCCCAAATTAACTCACGTAACCCCCCTTCTTATTCCATTAATGACCCCACTATCCCCGACCACGGGTATACAATTTTCAATTTAGCCGCCAGAGAACAACTCTTCTCTGGAATTCTCTCTCCTGGTGACTTCCGCAGTTTTCAATTACTTATGACGGACCCCCGTTTCTCTGAGTTTCATCTATCCATACGAAGAGCAGTACTTACAGATTTAGTATGGAACCACATCACACGCTCAGCCTACATAAGTACCCCCACTCCTTCTGAGTGGTCAGCCTGGCACCACGAACACGCTACCTCCACTTACAACACTCCCATGTCGTCCCCCGTTTCTAACTCATCCCCTCTACCTATCCTCACCCCTTCCCCCACCATCAAACAAGAACCCCTCATGCCTGAAGTTATTCAACATATCATCGACCAGCGAACCTTCATCGTCCCAGACAAAACCGAGGTCCAAGACCTTGCTGCTACCCTCAACCCACTCGCCATCCGAGAAGGAACACCCTCGCCAACCCCGACTGAAGCAGACCCCACTCACCCTGGCCCCCCTTGGTTTGTTTACAAACCTTACACGCATGTTCCCCCTTTTTACATTAATGTTAATGGGTGAAAGCGCCTATTACCATACTTACGCGTCGCCTTATATAACAATGAACCCATGCTTCTAGGGACTATGGGTCGAGGAGAACCCACTTACGGAGAAAAGCTCATTGCCCGGCCCGTTGTCTCTGCCCCTCATCCCTCTGTTACTGCCTCTGACCTCCGCCTCCTCATTGAGGACCACCCCTTCCATTTTGACGCTGCCCAAGCCCTTGAAAACCTCCATGACCCTGGTGCTCTTGCCAACATCTACCCTCTCCATGTCAGTTCTTTCAAATTGAAAGTCTTGGAGGGCAAGTGCGTCTCTATTCAAGGGGCTCTAAGTGTCCTTCAAGGGCAACTCGCTGACCGACTCCATGAGATCCAGTCCCACACTAAAGAAACCGCCGCCATCCACAGTCGCCTTTGGGCCAACAATACTTCCGTCTGAGTTCGTCATCAGCTTAATAACTTGATGACTGATGGGGGGCTCACCCACGATGCTGGACCATATTACTCACTGGCAGGGAGTTACGACAAAATTGAGGAGTCGAAGGAATCATCCACTTCCCCTTCACCATCCATTCACCCTCCTCTCTCCCTGACCCCTCCTCTCGAGTACCTCCCCCCTCGTGTTGTCAACCAGTCCCAAAACGACGCTCCCATGGGGTCACCCTCCCACTTCCCCCAAATGTTCTCTGATGACGCCAGTACCCCCAACACCCCTCTCACCCCCGCATGAATGACTAAGGCACAGCATCACCAGCTTCAGAAGTGACAACACGTTGGCAGACACTGCAATACCAAGGGGCATTGGAACAAGGACTGCAACAGACCTCACACTAATTGTAGCGGACAGGAGGATTGCATCCTCAGGAGGACCCATCGGAGCTACAGAGGTTTCTGCCCCAGAGCAATGGGGCCCCAGAGCGTGTGGCCAGAAGTCAAAGGCGATGAACTCCATAAGTTGGGCCCTGAGACCGATTAGTTCAGAAAACTAAGTGTGAGGGGGGCATGATGTTGTAATTTACCCCCTTGTTGGTTCGTCCATAATCCCTCCCCATTATTGTTCCTCTTGTTATCTCTGTCCCCGTGGTTACCGTTTCATCCCTTGATGGTAATCCCTTATTGTGATTCACTTATTGTGTTTCACTTATTGTGTTTCACCTATTGTCGAGCTACTTTTGCTATTGGTCTACCTTTACTTATTGTTCTGCTTATAGTACTGTACAGCCTTGCTACATACAGTATTTAAGCGCCTGTAAAAGCTGGGAAATGCCCCAAGCTTAGCTTTGTCCCATTTCCTGTCGCATCCCTTGCCCTGTATACTCTCTCAATCACAACTTGCTTGTGCTGGCCTATACTCTGCTTGACCTAAGCACACCTCAAAGAACCTTTGTGTCCTCCTCTTCTGCGAAACCAGGAGATCGACTCCGTCTGCGGACTGAGTCATTGTCTGACTCAGCCTTGAGACACTAAACCTTTGATCTGGTCTCTTTGAGCCGGCACCCATTGAACCCTTGAACCAAGTCACAGGGACTTGGCCCCACTGAACCTTGAGCTAACACTCTTATGGCTGCAATGCCATAACATTGTCTGCTTGGGAGCGGGTCGCATGATGGGACCACTTTTGGTACCATTCATTGAACGGGGTGTTGCCTTGTCGCAGGGAGTGCATTAAGGCATTTGATTCTAGTTGCGCATCTGCTGGAATAAAGTGATCAGCAAATGCTGTCTTAAAGTCTTGCCAAGAGCCATAGTTGATTGGTTGTAAGGCCTGAGCCTTCGTTGTTAGTTCTCGGGCCCATGTCCCTGCTGGGGTACCTATCTTGAAGTGAGTAAGGGCCGCTGCGGCTCTTTTCCCCTCATCTGGAAACGAGTCCAGGTTGATGTAGTAGTAGTTGTCCAAGGCAGCCCAGAATGTCTCTGCATTCTCTGCTTTGCCATCAAAGGCTTCTGGGGCAGTCCCAATGATACAAGTCTGTTGTACCTGGGCAGGAGCTGGTGCCGCCATCGGAGTGGGTTGTATGGGAGGTGGTGGCGGCGCTGGAGCTGGTGGTGCAAGGGGTGCCGGTGGTGCTGCCTGTGCAGGTGCTACCTGTTAAGATCCGACGGATCTTAGTACCGACTCTTTAGTGAAAGAGTTGCTTAATATAGTTCAAGCACTAGACTTTGAACCCTTTGATATTATCTCAGGAAGATTGAATGTAGAAAAGAGAGGGATCTCTTTCAGTTAGAGTCTGCACTATAATTTTGTTTAGATTGTTGAAAATAGATGCAGTATGTGTGATTAGATAGCAGCAGATGATAAGATCGCAGGCAGATCTATCAGACAATAGTTCAGTTTGGTTGACACAAAACTAATATAAATAATGTACCTATCAGACAATAGCTACAAGGCATTGTTAGTACTGTGAGATAAGATGTCATAGTGTAAATACTCACTTCAGTTTGGTTGACACAAAACTGAAGTGATCTACGTACTTTGTGGCGTTCTTAAGTACCTGAGACCACCACTAGATGCAGTACAGTTAACTACCATCACGGATCACTAAGTAAGTCCGAGGATCAGTTGTAAGTAGCTACCAATTGTCCTAAATCACTCTATCAATGTAACTAACGCATGCTGCAGCGTATGAGCTGAGCCAGTGATGCCCGGTCCGGGTGATCCGACATGTCAGTGCATCCGAGTTGTGATCACATCACAACACACCTGAGACTCTGGGCAGTGCAGATCTCAACATCCCCCCGTGATTAAGGCAGTCGGTAGATTAGATCAATTAAGACCCAACCCATCGACGAAGGTCCGGAGCAGCGCGTGAGTATGCGGCTTGGTGAGACCATCTGCAAGCATCTCTCCTATGGGAGTACGGATAAGTATGATCAGTCCGTCCTCAATGTATTGGCGGATGGCATGATGCTTGATAGGGATATGCTTCGACCATCTTCCGGTGACTGGGTTGAGTGCGAGGTCAACGGCGCCTTTGTTATCACCATGAAGTGGAATCAGATCGGAGATCTGATAGCCAATCTCGGAGAAGAAGCTCCGATACCACGCGGCTTGATTAGCTGCGTCGGCTAAGGCCATATATTCGGCTTGAGTGGTACTTTGGGCAACAGTCTTCTGTTTGCGTGAGGTCCAGGAGATCGCAGCGTTGGAAAGTAGGAAGACATAGCCCGAGGTGGAACAGTAGTCATCTGCATTGTCTCCGAGGCTAGAGTCGGAGTACCCGTGTAATCCGGTATCGCGTGTGCCATCATAACGCAGCTTTAGATCTGAAGTGCTGTTAAGATAAGATAGTACATATTTGGCAAGGCGTAGATGATGCAATGAGGGATTGGATGAGTATTGGGCAAGTCAAGAGACTGCAAATGATATATCTGGCCGTGTCCCGATCTGCACATAGAGAAGGCTGCCAATGATGCGTTGAAAATGCTTTATTTCATCAGGCGTTGCCTCCCCGGAGTGCTTGACCAAGTGGACATCTGCCCCAGAGGGCAGCGGAGTGCGGACTGGATTGGAATCCGCCATCCCGAAGCGATTGACGATCTCCGAGATGTACCTAGATTGATCAATGTCTAGTCGCTTAGCCGAGCGATCACGCGTGACATGAATCCCAAGATAGGAGTCGATCTCGCCTAGATCAGTCATTTCATAGCGCGTGGACAATGAATTCTTAATGTCTGCAATCAGGGGGAGTGAATCGCCTAAGATGGTGACATCATCGACATAGAGGATAATGATTATGGTTCCCCCCGCATCTTGGCGATGATAAACCCCAGCATCTGAGTGCGTGCGCGTGAAGCCAAGCCCAGTGAGAACTCCATGAAACTGTAAGTTCCATGCGCGCGAGGCTTGTTTGAGGCCGTAGAGAGCCTTCTTTAACCGACAGACTTTGTCTTTTTGTTCTGGAGTGATGAAACCTTGTGGTTGCTCCATGTAGATCTCTTCCTCCAGTGTGCCATTAAGGAATGCCGACTTGACGTCCATTTGATGGATCTCCCAATCCTCTAGTGCGGCCAACACTAGGAGCAGTCTCAAAGACTCAAATCTGGCAACTGGTGAGAAAGTTTCATCATAATCAATCCCCTCCACTTGGGTGAACCCCTTTGCGACTAAACGTGCACGAAATCTACCATCAGATTTGCGTGCAAACACCCATCGAGATCGCATGGCCTTGCGGCCCGGCGGCAGATCTACAAGCTCCCAGGTACCATTCTTAGCGAGTGCATCAATTTCATATTGACACGTGGTTCTCCATTGATCGGCGGAGTCTGAGGACATCGCTTCCCGAAACGTAGCCGGAGTGATCGCCTCTGCCGTCGCTAATAGTGCGGTATGCGATAGGCGCCCCCCCGCATTTGCGTTAGAAGTGAGAAATCTAGGATTAGAACGCGGGTTAGGGCGAAGACGCCTAGGTGAGGGCGGACGCGGTGGACCAAAGGATGGTCCCAGCAATGCTGAGTGAGGCTGGCGCAAGCGGACTTGGTGCACAGGCTGAACGCGGCGCAGTGGAGTATGTGGAAAGGGCTGAGTGGGAGGGGTAAGGTAAAGTGAATTAGGTGTATTGGGATCTAGTGGGGTTTCCAGAGGCGCAGGACTAAGTCCGCAGCCATCCGGTTCGTGCGGAAGTGGGGCAGTGAAAGAAACCGGTCCTGTGAAGACCAAGGGTTGTGCAGGAGGAGGAGTGTCAGTAAGGTCTCCCCTAGCAGGCAGTATGCGCTCATCGAAAGTGACATCATGCGATAAGAACAGCTTTCGGGTGGATTGATTCCAGAGTCGGTAACCCTTAGATCCAGACTCATACCCAACAAAAATCATCTCGACCGATCTCGGATCGAGCTTCTTTCATTTGTTAGCAGGCGTGTGTACATACGCCTTACATCCAAAGACACGGAAATAGGAAACGTCCGGAACTTGTCCGTCCATCCAGACTGAGTGAGGTGTGTTCCACCGGAGAACGCGTGTAGGAGTGCGATTGTAGATATGGACTGCTGCGTCAGTAGCAAGCTCCCAGAAACCCAGAGTAAGACCGGCGCCATGTAGCATAGCGCACATCTTGTCTTTGAGGGTCCGGTTCCATCTCTCCGCTACGCCATTCTGCTGTGGTGACCCTGGCATTGTCAATCTATGCTCAATTCCCTTTTGATCTAAGACCGATCTGAGGGTACCGGACAAGTACTCCCCTCCGCGATCCAAGTGTAGTGCTTTGATCTTATCGTTGGTCTGGTTTTCTGACCACGCGAGATATTTTTTGAACGCATCAGCACACTGATCTTTACTTTTGAGGAAGTACACTACCCCATAACGGGAGTAGTCATCGATAAATGTTGCCCAATAAGTTGCACCTCAGATCAACCGGGTCTGCATCGGACTGGCTAAGTCAGTATGCACGATCTGTAGATGCTGATCCGATCGCTTAGGCGAAGCCAGGAAAGGAAGTCGCGTCTGTTTGCCGAGTTCACACCCGGGGCAAGGTGACTGATCGCGATCCGCTGAACTAAGCGAGATTCCCTTGACGGAATGAGCGTATTTGATTAGCGCGCGTGAGGACATATGTCCCATGCGCTGATGCCAGATGTTAAGCGGTAGCACCCCCGCCTGTGCGTGTAGGGCCGGAGATGAAAAATCAATATAGAATAGGTCATTCTCCAGGTATCCTTGCACGACTGTCCGATCTTTGTAGTAGATTTGGCACGCGTTCTGGGTAAAAGTGATATGTCCCCCCCTTCGGAGCAACGCGCTGACTGAGAAGTAGCGCGCGTCGGCTTCCAGAACATGCATGACATCGGTGAGGGTTAATGGAAACTTCCCAATGCCTCCAGACGGTAGGACGGATACAGATCCGGTCCCAATCTGCTTGATGATAGCGTGACCACCGAGGTTAACTGATCCGGTGGCCGGAGCGTAAGTGATGAAGTCGGTCCGGAACGGACTGATGTGATGGGTGGCTCCTGAGTCAATCATCCAGCGCGATCTAGTCGCCAAGTAAAGGGAAATGCGAATGTCATTTTCATCATCCGAGATCTCCGTAATTGTAGCAGTAGTCTCTACTATGTGCGCGTTGACCTTTCTGTTAGTGTCCGCGCCAGACTCCCTCTTTTTCTGCGCCTTCTCCTCCTCATCCTTTTTCTTCTTCCGGCACTCAGGACTCTTGTGACCAGCTTTGTTGAAATAATAACATTTTATTTTGTTTTTATTGCTCTGTTTCTTGACCGGAGCAATTTTGTTAAGAGAAGCGGAGGAGCCGGCCCAACGACTCTCTTCATTGAGAATGTGTTCCTGAATGGCTTTCAGGGAAAGCTTGTTTGGAAGATTAGAGCCAAGGATAGCTTGTGTAAGACCAGAGTAAGAGCTGGGAAGTGACTGAATTAGAGTGAGACTGAATTGGAGATCGGTGACGGGCATGTCATTGTTCTGAAGGTTGATCCTAGTATCATTCAATTTCTGTAGTTGTGGGAACATAGGGCTGGTGTCATCTAGATCAAAACGCGTGAAGGCGGTCCAAGAGTTATGTAGGGACATAGATCCAACGCCGATGCAAGTAGTCTTAAGTTGTTCCCACTTGAGTTTACAGGTGTCGAACTTGGTGTTATCGCTTATCTCTGCGTATATATCTTTCTGGAGATGGAGCTGGAAGACGCCTAACAGTATGTCTTCTTCAACATCCCAATTGCTATCTCCAGAGGGTTTTGTATCGATAAGATGACGCCGGAAACCATTCATTCGGGTAATGGCCTCGAAGCGAAATGACCAAGTAGTCCAATTTGATGAATCTAAGATCTCCAGGGGTGTTCCCGAGGGGATAGTGAATGTGGGTGCCATATGATGTAATGAGGTGAATTGCCAATCCGGACCAGCGGAGCAATTGTAGCCAGATCAATTAGAGATCTAATCAGTATCTTTGACGCGTGATGTAACTGCGCGCGCATCAATCCTTTGGTTCCAGGGGCCAAGGGAGTAAGATGTCGTCTGATAACAGAGGTTTGTGGGGAAGGGAGGTGTTATAGGAATAAACATGTGTGGTGATCTCTGTGGATTTTAGATACGGGCAGGGCCCATAACCTGTTGAAAATAGACGCAGTATGTGTGATTAGATAGCAGCAGATGATAAGATCGCAGGCAGATCTATCAGACAATAGTTCAGTTTGGTTGACACAAAACTGAAGTAAATAATGTACCTATCAGACAATAGCTACAAGGCGTCGTTAGTACTGTGAGATAAGATGTCATAGTGTAAATACTCACTTCAGTTTGGTTGACACAAAACTGAAGTGATCTACGTACTTTGTGGCGTTCTTAAGTACCTGAGACTGCCACTAGATGCAGTACAGTTAACTACCATAACGGATCACTAAGTAAGTCCGAGGATCAGTTGTAAGTAGCTACCAATTGTTCTAAATCACTCTATCAATGTAACTAACGCGTGCTGCAGCGTATGAGCTGAGCCGGTGATGCCCGGTCCAGGTGATCCGACGCGTCAGCGCATCCGAGTTGTGATCACATCACAACACACCTGAGACTCTGGGCAGTGCAGATCTCAACATGGCTTCCCTTTCATGCTAGCCACCTATGGTCCTGGCTGTCCCACTCATCATATCTCCATCTGAGCTCAAGCCAATCCCTACCCTCACCCTCTCCTCACAAAGAAAGACACCTTACTCTTCCAAAATGGGCTGAAACATACCAAAGCAGTAGATGAAGCCCTCAGGTTTGAAGAAGACCTGTCTCTTGAAGATGAAGTTCATAGGTACAGGTTTGCTATCAGAAAGGCTCAACAAATGGCCAACCAGTTGGTCACTGCAAGGGGACAATACCATGACATGCTTTGGAAGATTAGAGACTCTGAGATAAAGCTTGCATAAGCCAACACCAAAACTTGCCTCGAGCCCCACATCCTCTTCCAATCTATGCCCCATCTCATTGATGAAGAACACAAGGAAGCCAAGGAAGCCATCATGGACCCTTGGTATCAGTTTCATCCCCACACCACCAACAAATGCTCATGGTGTAGTGATGGGGGACATGACACATTCAAATGCCCCAAAATCACAATATGTGTTCTTTGTAATTGCCAGGGACAAAAGGCTGATCATTGCAGAACCCCCTTATCATCATTGCAAGGTACACAAGATTTGCTGCATCCCTTGGGACCAAATACATTTTCACACCCACTATTGTAAATCCACCATCATCCCTTATGCTGCCTAGGATGTTAACAAGGGGGTGATGTCATGGAACTGGTACCTCAAACTGGACGAGCAACTGGGATAGCCAACTGAGACATGTCTCATATTTAGTTCATGTTATATGACTCACTCCACCTGACTTGTGCCCACAAAGACTCTTCATCATGCCCAGCCCCCAATCACCTCATTACTGACTCACTGCTACTGGCAGGATAGTATTTGATATAGCATTCCTGTATATAAACTGTTCTATTAAAGAGAACAAGCCTTAGGCTTGTTGTCAAGACTCACTGTTGAACTATCCAGTTCAAGAGCGAGGGATAAGCTCGAAGACGAGTCGATAGACGTCCAAGACCGCATGGGCAAGGAGTAGAATCCAGAGGAGCAACAAATACCAGAGAGGTATTGTTACTGTGAGAGTAGAACAATCACGCAGGGAAGAGGCCAGGATAGTCACAAGGGGATGGTCCTAAAAGGAGTATCCCAGGAATGGAGAGTGCCGTAAACAAATGGACAGTCTGAGGACTGTCCGCTACTTTATTGAGCGCTTATATACTACAAGAGAGCTGCTAAATAGGGAACAAGTCATAATCTTGTTATCAAGCACAATAGAGTGATGAGTAAGAAGTCGGAGGACGCTTACTGAGCATGCTCAGTCATGCTCAGTAAGCTGCTGAGTAAGAAGCTTCTCTTGATGAGTAAGAGCTTCCATTGTCCACGTGTTCGCTGCTTTAGTACACGTGCAAGCACTTGATTCATTTCCTGTTAGTTAGTTTAGGGCCGGTCATTTGAGGACTTGTAGTTTGGTTATGGAATAGTGTTATCTTATAAGGCCCTTATATAGTTCTATTAGGGTCCTTAGAGTCGACCCTAATACTTCTATTAAGGTCCTTAGTGTTGCCTTATAGTTCGTTCTATAGTTATTAGAGTTGGTCTAATAACGCGTTGTAGGGCCTTTGATACTAGGTTAGTACCTATTGTAGAGTTCCTAGGGTCGTTCCAAAGGGTCCTTAGGAAGGCTCTAATACTGTCCTTAGTTGCTAGAAGGGTTGCCTTTAAGTGGGGCTTGCTGTATGTCAATTGTGCCGAGAATCGCTCGCGCAACAATGCGCGCGCGATATTGTGGACACCTCTACTCACCCCTTTTGCTCGTGTGAACAGGGTGGCATCATAGAGGCTGGGTTTCCTCCTATAAGGAAGGGTCCTTCAAGGGCCCTCTCCGGGGAATGGTTCATGACATTCATCCCCTCTTTATGGCTTAGTTGCTCCTGCAACTATGTTATTAGACTTAGGCATTGTTGGGTACTGTCGGTGAAAGGCCTTTACAGCCTCTTTGGCTTTAGTTAGGTTTGACGCGGGCTCC
>JAGFNK010000374.1:0-51591 GCA_025769875.1 Russula earlei
TGGACCGAGTCGTACTAGGAAGGGTCTATTGGCCATAACCTGTTTAGCATAAAACACTTTGACCGCTGCAGGGATCTTTACTCATTATACATGGGAACCAGCCCGTTTCTTGAACACCTCTCTATCACTGACTTGTTTTCCACTTGTGAACTGACATGGCTAGTTACCGTGACAGCAGCTTTTGACTTTTAGCGGTGGGTTGGATGATCAAGAATTGCCATAAAAGGTGATTGGGTCACCAAGAGAATTGGGGGTTCAATCATGCATTAAATTACACATATAAGCGAGTTAAGAGTAACATAACTGCTTACCTTTTTCCCTACCAAATCAAAAACAAATGTTATCCTGTTTCCGATTGACCAGTTGGGACCTGGTGGCTGACAGGCATTGGAAACTTTTTGCCCACGCCAAGAGCATATCACAAGATTCAATCTTGCAATTCAATGAGATCTGCTTCACGTCGCTTCACAATCCCAGTCCAGCAAGTTTACTCAATCGATCTGATGAAGTCAACTTGTGATTGTACAGATTATCTGCAGATTAGATTCTGCAAACACATGGCAGCAATCTACATCCACTTTCCCCACCTCTGTCCTGAAGAGAGCACCCAAAAAGCTCCCATATAGAGTGCAAATAAATCCCCTGACCCATCATCCCCATCCACCAGGCCAAGGGAGAGCCTAGTATCTCTCTCACAGTAGATCATATTGTTATCACACGATCTCACATCTAGGCTTGAGGGTGCTAATCAATCAGCAGAGATCATCGAGGCTGCATGGGCCACCAAATACAGTTTGTCAGCCACAATTAATATAATTCAAGGTTTCAAGGTCTTACACAATAAGGAGGTAATTGCACCCAATCAGCATACATGGACGGAGACAGCCGAGTGTATTGGTGTCAAATGGGGCCCAAAACAACGGACCAGTCTCCCTGACGCACAGGGACTGACAGCGCAAAGCATCGGTGTTGCTAAGGGAAAGCGCCGCCGTGTTCACAATGATCCGTACGCTGGGGGCAAACAGTCGGCAACATCTGCTGCCATGAATGCATGCACGTGTGCCCTCGGGGAACCGCCATCTCAAACCCCCCTCCCTCAGAACCCCCCTCAGAACCCCCCTCCCTCTGATGCCACCGCCTCCCTTTCACCAGGTCCCTTCAGACTCACACCACCGCCTATTCTAGTGGCCTCATCTTCTGCTGATCCTTACAATAGAAAATCTTTATATTTATTTTCCAGATACATCATAAATAAGTGATTGAATAAGTGGTTAAGAAAATACTTTGGTGTCATTTACATGTGTGATTGAAGCCCTGTTTATCTTGCCGACCCAATCGCCTTTTATAGTAATTTTTGATCATCTAACCACCGCTAAAAGTATGCAACTGCTGCCAGCTATATATGGACACTTGGTTACATAATACAACCACAGAAACATGCACAAATAGCTGATTTGAACTGGCCCGTGACCGTGTCTGTCCTATCTCCGTGGTTGTGGTTGTTTTGCAGTGATATGTGGTTGTACCCTTCTTAGGTCTTTTGATGGATGATTCGGTAAGCTCGATATCGCGTTCCCTTTCTCTTTTCGCGCGTCACTGACAATTGAAATCATGAAGAACCTTGGCCGACATCGTCAATCCATCGCTGACATTCAGCAAGAGCTTCATGCTATCTTCCGGGGCCATTCTCAGTGTTATGATAACCCTGAAGGCGTAGCATCCCTCCCTGTTAGGTATCTTTCTGACGTGTTTGATACCTATCGGGAAGAGTACGGCGTCGAACTTCTCACCGAAGATGAGATGGCGAGTTTCATGCAAATTGTCGACGCGTCCCCTGGAGTTGAAGCCACGCCTGACACTATCCTTCAACTTGTAGCGATGCGTACCTGCTCAGGCCAACAGATCCATTCTGAGGGCCATCCATTGAGCACTGAAGACTGGATCCGTGGCCGCGCGGATGAACGTAACCTTTACGGTCGACACTCACGATCTTCAAGTAATAGTTCTACCGGAGAGCATCACCGTCACGCGCGCAGTGGTCGGTCATCCAGTCGTCCTCCGAGTCGTGCCGCGGGTGGAATCCCGCGCACTCCCGGTGCGAAGGACTCTCCATTTGACGCGCAGAAGCGCCAGCGAAGCACGCCCTTAGGTCCTGTTGCGCCATCGAGTTGGACGAGACGGCCTGCTGCCCCCGGCCGCCGGAAAAGTGATGCAAGTAATCATGGCCGCCCAATGAGCGACTCGGAGGTATGCGCTATCCCACAATTGTTCTCTCCGCGACGCGATATATCCACGGCCCAGCTGCGGTGCCCGCTAGGATTTCCTCGCTTGAGGTAGGCGAGGCATGTATTTCGTTGTAGCTGCACCTTAGCTATCTGGCTTTCTGCTATGTGGATTGAGCACCCGATTGTGGTAGCCTGGCACGCCCGCCTCTGTCGGTTCCCAGCCTCCAGCACTTCGCTGCAAGCTCTGCACCACCCTTGCTCCATCGTCTTTTGGAAACTTATAGTATTATGCTTGCACTTTGCTGATATCTCGCTTTAGTCGCCTACCACCTTCAATCTTGGCACCGGCGATCGTTCACGTCCACCTTCCAACCCAACTACCCCAGGTTCCCAACAATCACCCACTACATTGCATGGCTCAATTGGTTCGCCTCCTCTCGGGGCCATTGGCTTTCGCCCTCACTCACGGGCGCAGTCCCAATCCCATCCCCCCTTTTCACACCTCACACCACCTCAGTTTGATCTCTCCAGCGCAATGTGTGAAGCTTTTGAGGAAACGGTTACTCAATCTCCTATGCCACGCATTTCGACAGACTCAGACTCGGAGGAATTTGAAGATTCAGTGCTAGGCCTAGTGTTTGATCGGTCCACAACATCTTCAGCAGCCTCCATGGAGCCTTTGGAGCGCGTCGAGGCGCTGCAAAGAGTCAATTCAGACCTCGCCAAAAAGGTTGTTGAAGCAGAGCGCACACTCCAACGCAAGCTAGCCGATCACGAAGTTGAACTGGAGGAGATGGAGGCGCGTCTCGAGGAAGCAAGAAGCGAGCTTAGCGCTGCAAAACGGGAGGAGAAAGACCTGAGAAGTAAAGAGCGCTCGAACCAGACTCAAATATTCGCCCTGGAAAGCGAAATTGCCAAGGTGCAAAGGATCCTGGACAACTCACGCACGATGTATAATTCGTTGCAGAGACAGTACCAGGAACAATTGAGTGCATCAAGGATATAATGCCTCTGTTTGACGTGCTGATACCTGATTGTAGATGAATCTGAGGACTTGCGAAACACACTTCGCCGAAAGGACGAGGAGATCAGGAGTTTTCGAGAAAGTCTCTCTCTTCAGCAAATGGAGACAAATAAATATCTGAAAGAAAATAAGGCGTATGAAGAACGCATCGTTTTGCTCGAACAAGATCTCGCACTCACGCAGCAAGCGCAAGCCAGCCTCGATGAACAAAAACAAGAAAATCTCATGCTTAAGGAGACCATCGACCGTATGAGATTTGACATGGATGAGCTCCGTGCTGGGCTTACGAACAACGCTCTCGGTGCCGGAAGCGGGACAAACAGTGCGCCTGGTAGTGTCAGCAGGAGTTTAGGCGCGGAATTGCTCAGTAAGTTAAGAGATGACGACCAATGGATGGACGACGAGGATGAGCCAGACTCGGCAGCGACACTGAGAGTGCTCGGTATCGAGGGTCAGGATGATGATACAGGGGATGAAGATATCGTGCAAACGATTATCACAAGAACGAAGAAGGTAGGGCACTTCGGCATAACTTCTACCTCTTTGCCTTCACCAATATCTTGTGCAGCGAGGTTTTAGTAAGGCTAATAAGGACCAAGCATTCATTTTGAAGAAGCGCCCGGAGTATGCGGAAGCCTACACCCAACACGATCCTGGCTCTTTCACCAAGGTATCAATAACGCAAACGGAATCTCCACCTGAGATCCCAACCACCTCGATCGGAACCCAGACCGATTCGTCTCTGGTATCTGTGTCGACGTTGGTGCAAACCCATGTTTTCCTTACAGCGCGTTACATCAGACGTGGAGGTTCAGACCGAGGAACCTAGCACTTCCCGGTCACCTTCACCTCAAGATGATGACGAGACACTCGCGTCTTCCTCTTCCACTGTCCTTCCCCCCACCCCAAAAGCCAAACCGGTGCCCCTTGATTTTCTCTCACCCAATTCACCGACCGATCTTCCACCATCATACAACCAAGTGACGTCCGAAACCTCATCTCATGACCTTCTGCAACTGCTCGACACTGAAGACCTGTCCTTTTCACATGTTCCTGATCTGCAAAAGCGTCGTGATCTTCGCATTGCTGTCGAGACTCTGCGTATCTGGCACAGCGACATCAAAATTCCTATCTGTTTGCCCGTAGGGTTTTCTGCCGAAACGCTCGAAGAATGGCGCACACTAAAAGCGGAGGTTGGCATCGGGTGCAAGGTATTAGATCGAGCCCTGAAGGATGCAGCGACGAACGAGGCCATTAGCCGTCCGCAGAAAAACAACCGGTTTTACAACATATACAACACTTACGTGTATGGTGGTGACGGCATTGGGGGCAAGGTCTCATGGAGTGGACTTGCCTCGCATGCGCTGTTATGTGTCGGTGCGAGTGCGGTTGTATTTTTCGCCATGAGTCCGTTCCTAGCGCACCAATACGTCGTACCTGGCGGCCCCACCTACTACGATCGTACCGCATGGTCAACCTTTAATACCATGCATCCAGCTGGGGAAGGCTTTTCCAGTGAAAGGAACATCGCGGTGTGGAATTTCCTTGGTAGGCTGGGAGGAGGAGCGGCTCGAATTGCACGCGGATGGCCGACCTAGTGGACGTTCTTGTTTTTGTTTTTGTTATCACCCTTTACTGTGGCGTCGGGCTGAATCCGTGCCTTACCAGTAGTACTCTTTGTTGTTCTCATCTGGGCGCAATCCATACCCACACTCCTTTATTCTATCCCCACACCAATTCCGCCTCATCTAGTCTGTACTATATCTTATAAAGGTTAGTTATCATTTTCCGTGACAGTACTTGGTGTGAAGGTGCGTGGGAACAAAGCCTAGACGGTGGGAACCTTTTCAGGTCGTGTGAAATTCTCAAAGACGCTCTGCTCTACCGCTTACCACGACGACGACGACGATTGGCTGTATTTTCTCGCCCACAATTTCACCAATTTTCAGCCTCATTCCCCACTCAGTCTTCTGTGCGAGCAGAGGATTCATGCTTCGACCCTTTTCCGATTCAAAACAGCTACCACGCTTCATTCACCCCAACATAACCTATAGCGTGAGTCCGACTCCTATTACGCGTCCCTCAAGGAAGTTGCCTGAACCCTCATTGTGGCGGTGAAAACAATGTATTTGTGTTCCTCCGCTAACCGATGTCTTCTCAAAGCGTTAAGATCTGCCCAGCATGGCCGGGTTTGTAAACATTCGTCGCGATGTCGATGACAAGTTTTATCGATATCGGTGTGTGTATATCTTATCATGATTGTCACCATGTTCAGCGTTTATTTCAATCATGTAGCATGCCCGTTCTCCTTACCAAAATCGAGGGCAAAGGTAACGGCATAAAGACCGTCGTCCCCAATATGTCTGATGTTGCGCGTGCCCTGTCGCGTCCGCCCACCTACCCAACCAAATTCTTCGGTTCGGAACTCGGCGCCCAGACGTCCGTAGACGAGAAGAATGATCGTTATATCGTGAATGGTGCACACGATGCCAAACGCCTCCGCGAGTTACTTGATGCCTTTATCGACAAGTTCGTCCTCTGCGGCTCATGCAAGAACCCTGAGACGGATCTCATCATTACCAAAAATGAGCTGATCGTACGCGACTGTAAGGCATGTGGCGAACGTACGGGCGTTGACATGCGCCACCGCCTCTCCACTTACATTCTCAAAAATCCTCCAAAGAACAAGAGTAAGAGGAAGGGCGGGCATGCAGAAGCACCCAATCCGTCCAACGAAGCTAACGGCACCGCTGGCGCTGCGGACATCGACGAAGCCGAAGCCGAGGCCGGGAGCGGCGATGACGAGATGACTAAGCGTATCAGATCGGAGGCCTCAGAGTTGAATACCGAATCACAGCTCGTGGACGAGGGATGGTCTGCGGATACGTCCTCAGACGCTGTCAAAGCCCGTGTGGTTGCGGTTACCGCGGGGGTGACCAGCCTCGGTCTTATAGGCCCAGGTGAAGACGAGAGCGACGAGGACGCAGACAGCCCTTACACCCAGCTCGGCAACTGGGTCAAGGAGTACCCTGGGTGCAATGCAGTTGAAGTGTACAAGAAGGTGCAGGAACTTGGTATTGAAAAGAAACACAAGGCTGTCCAAATCCTTGCGCAGGCTTTGTTCACCAGTGACATTATTTCCGAGATTCCCAGTTATCTTCCCGTCTTCCAAAAGGTGCGCTACTACCGTTGAAATTGATGGACGTACTTGAACCTGAATGCTACAGATGGTTACATCTGAGAAGCACCAAAAGGCTTTGCTGGGAGCCATTGAGCGGTTAGCTGGCCTTGACTACCCAGAACTCATTGCGGTCATTCCAAGAATTTTGATGGAGTTCTATCAAGCCGATGTACTTGACGAGGATGTAGTAACGTCCTGGGGTACGCACGTCAGTAAAAAGTACGTCGACAAGGACACGAGCAAGAAAGTTCGCAAGGCTAGTGAGCCATTCTTGAAGGTGAGCTCTGCCAGAATTGGGATAGATTCATTTTTGCTGAAATAGATACGTAGTGGCTCGCGGAAGCCGAGGACGACGATGAAGATGGGGAATGACTTGATACGTTTCCCATAGAATACGATTTTTTGCCAGTTGTGCTTCTGTACATACGGTGACTATATTCGCCGTGCGGTGTTACATGTCATCAGAGACATGTTTACTCGCGACCAAATGATCATTATTTATCCTCGGTACAAAGGTGCAAGCTTACTCGACACGCAGCGTGTTCTTCGAGGCTGATCCAGCTTAGGACTGCATCCACTCATTCATAACAGCCTAGAGCCACTCACAGACCAACGACCTAAGTTACATCCCCATCGAGTGTTATCACAACGCTAGGCTGAGCATTGCATGGATGGACTTGGAAGCTGTATTCCCCGAGGTAGGTGCGTTCGCCCCCTCTCCAGAATCCCTGCATCCCCGTAAGTTCACCCGGGGCAACATGTACAACGTCATCAAGACCGAGTTTGTCGACTACGTCTACGGCGCCCTCGAGACGTGGCCGGGCTGGTGCCCTACCAGCTCGGACTCACGTGTTCTGCAGATTCCGAGAAAAACGCAGAGATCGAAGAGGACCAGGAAATTTTGATTTTCTGGCGTGCTGGCAACCCCCTCGCTCCTTTGCTTGCACTCGAGCAGCAGACGGGGTTTTTTTTTTTTTTTTTTTCCTGTCTGTGCGACGAACGTCTGCGTCATGGTACGCCCCGGTCCGAAAGCGCAGCCATTCAACTTGGTCGCCACCCAGCGCGAGGCATCACCACCTCCTCCTCGGAGGGAGCGGAGGGAGACCACGGCAAGGGGTGGCACGGGGGGGATGGACGATTGGTTTTTCGCCGTCGCGGCAATGCAACGAAAGAACCTTGGAGAGCGGGAGGGGTCACGAGTAAGATGACTCTTGAAGGCGATCGGCAGGCGGGCGGGCAGGGCAGTGGTGGTTCACGAACGACCACAAATCGAATCCCAACGCCGGATGGGGTTGACCTGACCCCACCCGCATTCCCGTCCCGTCACCGCGGTCCCCGCGGTTCCCGGCGCGGGGGTAGCGGGGGTAGCGGGCGACGTAGAGCAACCTCGTGTAACTCGTCTTTGTGCTTGTCTCGCCACCAGCCGCCAGAGATCCGTCTGCACGTTTCGTTCTTTTGAATGGGATCCCCATGGTGGGCCGGAGACCCCCCCCCCCCCCCCCTTTGATGACTCGAGTCTCCGGCGTGGGTGTAGGACGCCGACTGGTGTGCTCTGCCTCAGTCAGCAAATTCAGCGCTGCGTACCCGTGCCCGAAACAAGGGACGGCGATGCCGCGTACACGTGTAATACAGAAACAGAGTAGCTAGACGTTAACGAGGAGTGGAAAATGGGGGTGATAATGGGCGCACGGAGAACGGTATACCGCCCAACACAAAAGGAAAGGAAAAAAAAAAAACACATGGGAGGTGAAACACTCTATAAGGGCAGGTCAAACGAACGAGCATTGGAAGGAGGTCTCCCCCAGGCCCAATCATCGAGAACACACACACAAACAAAGGGCAAGAGGAGGGGAGAGCCCCGTCAGGCATAACGCTTTCGCTCCTCCCACCGATCTCCAGTACTTGCGTTCCCATTCGATGCCGCCGCCCCCGATATCGAGTGCGCACGCTTGCGTCCTATCACTACACGGCCCTCTCCTTCCCCACCAGAGCTCGGATCGTCTTTCGAGGCGGGGGTAGTTGTCGCAGCTGCCGCCGCCGCCGCCGTCGTCGTCGTCGTCGTCGTCGTCGTGCCGTGGGTAATGACAAAATATCGACCGATCGCGCGTCGGACCGCGGAGTTCGCAGTACTTCCGATGCCGCCCTCGAGCATTACCGTCGGTGCGGGGGTGCGACCTAACGCCGGCAAGGGCCTTTTGTGCTGTATGCCCGGACATGGTAAGCGAAAGACTCGGCACAGGAACAGGAGGAATGAAAAGGGGGTTTTTTTTTTGGGGGGGGGAGGGGGGGCACAGCGTTGAGCGGAAGGCAGGAGTGCGAGAACGGTGTTGTTTGGAATGTGCCGGGAAGAGGTGAGGACGCACCGTCTCTAATTCCGGCTTTCCGCGCCAGCGTGCCAGCGCTTCGCAGAACCTGAGTGCTGCGCGCTCGACAGGTTCCGCGGGATATTGCCACGTGAGGTCCTCCAGATGCGTTGAGAGATCTGGCGTGCTTGCGGGGACGTCGAGGAACTGCATGCGGGGCGGAAGATCCCCATCGATCACGATCCCGAGGGCAAGGCAGGAAGCACAGATTGAAAGGACGGGATAAACGGGGGATAGACATGCATGAAAGACAGCGGTCACATACCCGAGCAAGCCGTTTCCCCATCTCGCGGGCATATTCAGCTACACTGCCATCACTCTCTTTCCCTCCCTCTCCTCCATCGGTTTCGTTCCCGTTCTCGTTCACCACTTCTGCGCTGGCGTTTGCGCCCCGGCTGGGGAAGAGTACATCCACGGCTTCGGTGAGGTCGGGCATACCGTCCGGCTCAGACTCGACATAAGTGTCATCCGGGGTAAGCTGCCGCAGTACAGAAGCCTCACGAATAGCAGCGGTACCGAGCCCGACGCCTAACAATACCTTTACCGGCATGACCCCCGTCCAGCCAGCAGTGAGGTACCCCTCGAGCGCTGCGCGGGTAAGTATGCCAGCCAGGAGAAAGTACCAGTGAGTTGTCGGGACAAGCGCTGCCCGGCTCGCCCTGAGGCCAAGTTCCTCCACGTTCACCTCCCGCCCCAGCTCTAGTGCGACGAGCGCGGAAAGCCGCACGAAGTGAGGGATGAGCTCCGTGAGCGGTGTGCTTCTTACACCCGAGCCCGTTCTGGAATCTGCGAGGTGCGTCTCATGAAGCGGTGGGATTCCCTGTCGGAGCAGCGTACCGCCAGGTCCCAGCGGCGCGAGCCCACTCCCAATACCCGCGCCTTCTGCAAAACCCGAGATGCCGCCACCCTGCTGAACAAGTCCGCGCTCGTTCGCGTGACTTGGCCCTCGTGGGCGTGTGTGCCCGCCGCGGCCCGGGTTGACGCAAATCTCGCAGGTCGGTCGCAGGTGGCGGGAGCAAAGGGGAAGCGGGGGTGGCCTCGTAGTCCTCAACTCTACGCCACCTGTAAACATGTCGCGCACGCGCAAGCTTGGCTCGATGGCAAACGGCTGTCGCTGACAGGTCGGGTAGGTCAGATTCGATGGCTGGGTCTGTGAACCGATAGAAAAATGGGTGGGTGGGGGCGGGCCATCGAAGGAGAGTGGTGGACGGTGGTGAGGAAGAAGGTATGAGGGGGGCACGTACAGAGTACGGTGACGACATCGACGGTGCCGTGACGATTGCACTGGACACGGCCAGAAGAGGGACAAGAGAAGGCGGCAGCCATGAAAGGGACGCCGACGGCGGTGTCGATGGCGATGGCGATGACAAGGTTTGTGTCGTTGATCGAAAGCTCGATCTGCCTGAACTGGTAGAGCCGGACGAGGACAGGACAGATACTGCGGGCTGGAAGTGGAACGGGGCTTGGCGCGCAAACAAGGCATTGATAATCGCGGTCAAGGCAAATCTTAGCCGAACGCCGTTTGGGAGGACATGCTTCCCGGCTGGAGATGGCGCTTCCGGAGACTGTTGTGCGGCGATATCGGTGACAGATTTTGTCAACGAGGATTGCCAGACCGACGCCTGGTGGAGGAGAGAGAAGTGCTTACGGTAGGTTCGCCCTCGGGGAACGGAATGACCCGCGGTGGTTGGCCGAGCATACTGGCGATGACCTTTTCCAGTGACTCGGCGCGTTGCCTCAGCCTCCGTGCGTGGGGCAGATCCTGCCGCGGGATCCTTTTTCCCGTTTCCTTCTCTTCGTCGTCGTGGGCATGATCCGGCCCTCCGGAACGAGCGCAGAGGGCGAGACCGTCCACGTCGGCCAGTTCGCCATCGCTGGGTAACGCCTCGTCGTCAACTTGCCACTGTTCTGGTCGCTCGCGGCGCGCATAGTTCGGCGTTCCTGGCCCACCTGTGCGGTCAGTCATGGCAAGCTCGGCTCGGGCTTGGGCGAATCGAGTGCAAGCGTGCACCCAGAGGAGGTGATCGATGATGAGGGTCCTTGTGGACTTTTCGCGAGGGGGGATGGAATGCAGGTGATGCGCATGCTTGTGCGCGGGTGCGCGAAACGTCGATTCGGAAGCGTTCGGGGGGTGTTGGACGTGAGAGGGTCGGGGTGGTTGTGAACCGCGTCGGGTGAGTGAATCCGCACCTGGCGTGAGATTGATGCCGCCATTACTGCCGCGACTGCGACTGCGACTGCGACTGCGACTGGAAGCGGCCGAGCGGTCAGTGTGATGGCCGTTCTGGAGCGGGGAGGTTGTTGCTGGTGGGGTGTATGGAGTGCGTGGGAAGGCGTCCATGACGAAATGGAAATGACGAAGAAGGCAAGCAACCGGTCGGTCATGCACAAGAAGAGAACGTTGATTGAGATGGTAGAAAAGAAATCGATCGAAAATGAAATACGTCGTTGAGGGTCGGACCGACCTGAGCTGACCGCCGGGTGTTCTCGGACGGGACGTGAGTGAGGGGGGGCGTCTGTGCGGTGCGGCTAACTCTCCTGAGCGATGTGAAAAAGGAAACTGTGGGCAACGCCACGGCAATTGTTCGTATTCGACGTTGGCCCTCGAGAACGATCCAGTTCTTGCTTGTGAAGGAACGAGGACAACCCACGTTCGCCCGCTCGTCCGTCCGACTCGGACCCGCGGCCGCCTCGGCCACTCCACACCTCAGTGGGGGGGATGCCTACAATCATCAGAGCACTTCAACAGGCTGGTTGTCGTTTGGATCTGTCGACATATTGCTAACCGAGGCTGATCAAGGTAACCGAGGTAGGCCCTACCGCAACATGCCCCCTGGTTGTGCAATGCAACATACACAACGTGCCGTAGCATATCCTTACTTCCGACAAGCCCCCGCCCCGTCATGCACAGACCGGGCACGGCCGTGCCATCGCCCCCCTTCGCCAACGTTTTCAGTGACGAACCCGTTATCGGTGGACGGCGTGGTTGTTTCTTTCACTTCACTGAAAACCCGCAAGAGGGCGTGAGATCTCTGCCATGTCGTGATACCCGAGTTCACACTTTATGTTTTTATTTTTTGTGTCATCGTAATGCGGTTTTCGGATCGGACGAACGAGGTCGGCCGCGACGTTGTCTCGATAGATAATGCTCGTCCCTTGCACCCGCTGTGATGAACGTGGCATTTCCGCCCGTTGGCATGCTCTGCTCCCCCAACCGTTGCGTTGCACAGCATTTTTTGAAAGCAAAAAATTACCGTCCGTCCCCCGCGACGGTGGTTTTCCACCAAGGTTGCGCAACGGTTGCGCATGACCAGAGTGAGATGCACGCCGGCGGGCGGGCCAGTCAGTAGGCAGCAGCAGCAGCAGAGATCGAGATGTGCGTGCTGTGCAATTGGCATGGAAAATCGAATCCGACTCGGAGCCACCAACTCTCGGAGCCACCAACTCAAGAAGCTCCCACACACACAAGAATGCAGCGACCGGGTCGACTGATATCTCGCCTTCATTTTTCATTTGCCAATCCATCCATCAGAGTGCCGCCGCGTAGGTTCCTCTCGGTAGATAGGATACCACACATCGTTCTCTGCGACGACTCGGACCTTCGTATCGGCCCTCAAGAGAGGCGGATTTGATACCGAGGAAGGACCGCTGGCAGCAATCAGCGATCGATTTTTGTGGTTTTGTGGGGATATCCCTTCCCTTCCTCGCACGGCGAAATCAGTTCCCCAGCGTCCTCGCGTGGCTTGTCCGAGTTTTGCTGGCTGGCTGCGCGTGTTCCCGAGGTGAGAGGAAAGCTGTTTTCACTTTTTTTTTTTTTTTTCTTTTTCCCGGAGGGTTGGGAGCCGGGTCACATTTGCTTGCTTGCCGCTGGCTCTTTCTATTCCCGGCGCTGGGCAAAAAAAAAAACACGATCGCCCGCGCTCGGCCTTGGCTACGACGACTCTGATGATGAGTCTCTCACGCGACCCCACCGCGTCGACCCGACGACGCCAAGGGACTCCACCACCACTCCTCCCGCTCGCATCGCGTACTTCTCCGCGCGGTCCGTGTACTCGCCAGCGGAACGTGCGAAAACAAGCGTACCGCTTTTCGTTCCCCGATCCGCTCGCTCGCCGCAGGAGCCCCCCCCCCCCCCCTCCCCCCTCCGCCCCGCCAACCGCCATACAGGCGCCGCGCCGCGTCGCTCGCGTGGGGTGCGGTGGGGGTACGGTGCGCACAAGTTCGCGTCGGCGGCCAAGGACACACACGATTTTTGTGCGTGGCAGAGTCGTGGGAAGTCCCCCATCGCTCCATTGACCAGCCAGCTGGTTGAACATAGACACGGGCCCTGGGGGAGACGAGGATGCGTCTCCTTCCGGTGACCTCCCCCCCCCCCCCCTCGTATCTACAATCGCGGGGCGGGTTCAGTTTGAGACCGGGCGGACGCCTCCACACCGTCGTCCTCGTCGCGCGACGGAGGGGGCTCCACAGGGGAGGAGCTCGAGCGATCGGCAGGCAAGCCATCGTCGCCTCGGCGAATCGCATATGGGCATCTTTACTTCCCGACATATGGGTCCGTTGCCAAGCCGTTGACGCGTTGAGGCGACGAGCCTCGCTGCTCGTAAATTGTCCGCAGTTCGGTTGTGGGGAGGTTGCGGCGGTGAACTCGTCAGTCTGTCTCATGTCAAACATCGCAATGGCGTCTCGATCTAAAGAGGGCGCCGTTAAGGGTGTCCGTGTTTTATTGATTGCTACATGAATGAATAAGAGAAAGAAAATAGAGCTGGACGATTTGAAGCGATTCAGCTAGACGGTGTTTCTTGCTTCGATGCGCTACTAGGAAAGGAAAGGTATGAAAAAAAGGGAAAAGGACCTTCTTGCGTGTCAAGCCATACTGTACAAGAGGAAGGGGCTTCAACAATCGAACAAGTGAATCAAGAAAAAAAAAAAACAATGCGACTAAAACTACACGGGGAACAGACAGAGACAGAACGAGAAGACAATCCTATCCGAAGAACCAAAATGCCGTGATCCGCTCGTAAAAAATAAGGCAGCGTTATGGGGAAGAGTTGATCACGCCCACACGGCCTCGGCCCACCACCGCTTCTCCCCACCGCGCACGCCCCACTCGACGATTCCAGCTGTACTCGCAACGTATAACCACGCACCGCGCGGATCGAAGCAAGTCCCCGCTAGATCGAGGTGCGGAAGCGTCGCCACCGTCCCACCCGCCTCTGCCGCCGTCTCGGTCCCGAGAACCTCGGATGCACCCGATTGCAGGGCGAGACGTCTTTGTCGTGGGGGTGGGGACGCAGCACGCGAAGGTGCGCGTGACGTGAGGCAGTCCGTCTCGACTTCTGCTTCCGCACCTTCGACTTCGTCCGCGTCAACGTCGACGTCCATTTCTGGGCCTGCGCTCGCTTCAGGATGAGAGCGCCGTCGGAGGAGCGTGGGGGCTGCAGTGGCCGATAAAGCAGTGGGCGTGGTCCCTGATCCGGTTGCAGGTACGGAAGGCGCACTGGGTAGCACGTCACGGATCTGGCGCACACGTACACGCAAGCGCCGTTCGCGCGAGCCGCCGGCGTGCTCAACCAGGGGCGCAGCATTGTATGAGTGGTGATAGTAGTGTCCATGTCCGTGTGGATGTGTGTGCAAATGAGGCACAGGGATGTGGGGCAAGCGCGGCGGTAATGGAGACACAGCGGGGTTCCAGGCATCGTCGCTTGCGGCGAGTGCGCGCACGTAAGATTGTGTTTGTTGGTTTGGTAGAGGCGAAGGGGGAGCCGAAGTTGAAGTCGAGTTAGGCCTTGGTGAGGAAGACTGTGGAGGGTCTGTGACGATTGCAGGGACCCGAATAATCTCCTCGTGTTCGAACGTGGTCGCATCGATGACATGCAATAGCGACGTATGCTGTAGATCGCACTCGCGCGTCAAATTTTCGTCTTGGGGACCAATGAAAACGTACCTCAGTAAACGTCATGATCTCCTTTCCGCCAACTCCCGAATTAAACTTGACGTTCCTTACGCCCCAGCCAGGTGCCTTGTGTCCTGGCATTGTCCAGTCCCACGAATCCTCGTACAACCACCCGCTAGCGGTACCGGTTGCCCTGCTCCCGCTTCTCCCCATCCCACCGGGCCCGCCAGGAGGCGCACGACTCCGGTCAGTGGTAAATACCTTCATCGGCTTGCGAGAGCGTACATCCCACACCGCGACCATACCCTCCTGGGACGCGACAGCGAATTTCGAGCCAGACGGTGAGAACGCGGTGGAAAACGATGCAGGGAGCGCCCCGGCGCTGTGCAATGGATGCACGCTCGAGGGCGAGTCGAACGGTGGAAGGGTCAGCTGAGCGAGCGGGGTGAATGTGATGCGAGCGCCACCCGTCATGCCGTGCAAATAGACTTGGGGAGAGTCGCCGACGGAGAGGAGGGTACGACCGTCGGGGGAGATTGAGGCTATACAGGGTAGGGGCGTCACGAAGAGGATGGGTCAGGGGGGCCCAATGCCCGCAGTCATGGGTGGGGATTCAAGGAGATATGGCGCACAATGATTCACGGGCACCTCAAGCCGTAAGGTGCCTGCCTCACTAATGCGTTTGGGTGGACCATCGACACCCTTTGCGCCGCGCACGTTGACGTCGAAAAATTTGACGGTGCAGTCGTTATTGCTGACTGCGACGCGAGGTTCTGCGCTGCTCTCGTTTGAGCGTGTGAGGCTGAGGGAGGTGAGGAGGACAGAGTTGTTGATCGAGCCGGACAAGGCACCATCGTACTGCCACAGTCTTCTTGAGCCACGAGGTGCGGAATCGGAAGAGCCTCGTGGCGAACCACGGCGAGAGTGGATCGATAAGTGTAATTCGGCGTCCTGTCCGCCGGCAGCCAGGAGTCGCTCATCGGAATCTGGAATGTGAAGAGAGGCAATGGTGTTCGGAGCGTAGTTGAGGGTAACTAGGGACTTTTGAGCCTGGGAACGATCCGTCAGCGGTAGGAACTAGATGTTGCAAAGGTAGGTGAAGTTCGGGAGTACTGCGGACAAGGGCGAGGCCGAAGTCTGGGCTGGGGCCATAAGAAGGACACGGTGTATGGACACGGCGATCGCACATGTCGGAAGACCACATGCCGGCTTGAACAGCAGAACAATACGATCCCCGGTAAACAGAGGGATGCATACAATTCGTTTCGAAGGCATCCGTTTTCCGCTCACGGGTTAAGGGAGGAAGAGAAAGATAGGATATGCGAAAAGGGAGACTCACGGAGGATGGATCGGTAATGTCACGCTCCATGATGCTTTGGTCCTGTACATAGTTGACCACGCCACGCTCATCGGGACATATGACGAGGTCTCTCAATTGGCTGGAAGAAAAAGGTGAGCGGAAGACGACAGGATGGCGATGAGATAGAAAGACGGACACATGACATATTGTAACGGGTTGGGGGACGATATGGGTGGGCTCTGGGGTGATGAGGGACTGAGAGCGGGTCATGGATCAAGAAGAAGAGGGATTGGCAAGGGAGAGAGAAGACCGGTCCGCCGTTGCCCACCGTAAAATAAAAATATAAATAATCATTTCTAGAAGCACAGCACGGCCTTCAGTGGGTCATGCCCAGGCCAGGCACTCCAGCCCAGACCACAGCTCGTATTGACAATCTCAGTTGGCTGCTACTATCTACTACTTCAAACTTGTGTATGCATCGTCAGACGTGGGCCGTGCGTTCGTGCGTTCGTGAGTAAATGTTCAATGAAAGTAATAAAAACGTCCGCCTCTGGATCTCACGCCCTCCGCGTCATACGCCCACCAGCCGATCCGCCATCACCCTTTACATCCACAGCCTTGCTGCTCACAGCAGACGATCCTGATCGGCTACTAAACGTCATCGACACCCGTTTCGCCTTACCTCCCGCAGAAGCGTTTGACAGGGCGATACCAGATGTGCCCACACGCGACGTTGGCGGGCGCAGGCCTGACGGACGCAAGCCAGAAGCGCCTCCCACGGTCACCTTGGAGGACGGGGCCGGGGCCGCTGTCTGCTTGCTTCGCTGAGACTGCGTGCGCAAGAATGCCGAAAGTGTAGGGCCGTTATTCGGAGGGGCCTTTTTTGCGGGCGCGGGTGGGCGTTGCACCCCAACAAGTGCCATGCCGGGTGGCACGGGCGCAGAATGGGCAGCCACATGGGACATCACGTCTCCCGTAGATTTCCGGGCTGGGAAAGGCGCCGCAACGCGTGCTCGTGCCACATCCGCCTTCGCTTTTTTTCCAATTGGCAATGAGGCCGCTGTGGGCACAGGAAGTGTAGAAATTGATTCGCGCCCATTTCGCCTCCGTAGGAGCGCCGAAGGCGCGTTGGAAGTGATGGGCCCAGGGACTTTGGGACGGATCAACTGACGCATAGGCGCCTGTGGGGCTACGGGGGAATGATCTAAGGAAGGGACACATCAAACATGAGAAATAATTTGACGAACTGGGAACGTTGCGTCTGTTGAACTGTGCCGGTGGCGTCGAGATGGCACCTGAATCCCCATCGTTGTCTTGCAGATAGCCGTCATCCATGAGGTTCATGTCACGCAACCGCTCCTCCAACAAATCCATCATTTCTGTCCCACTACCGCCCTTGGCGTCTGCGCTCGGCGTTACAGGGCTCTCTCCCTGGTACCCTTTCTCGATTACCTTCATCGTAGCAGGCGCCGCCATGTCCATGTCGACGTCGCCCAACGAGTCATTCTCGGGGAACGAGATTTTGTCCTTCAGCAGATCAAACGACGATTCGCCAAAATGCACACTCAGAGACTCTTGAAGGTCCACGGACGTTCGCCGGGGTCTGGCATCGGGGGACGCACTGAGCATTGCGCCGGGACGGGGTAGTCGCCGCACGGGTGACGGTGTCGATGGTTCCGCGGGGATGAGCGCGATCCGTGGGGCAGAAGGCGTGGACGGTGGCGACTGCGATGGCGATGGTGACGTGGTGCCATTGATAGCATTGATGACGGACGCGAGGGGAGACGAAGACGGCGCAGGAGTAGGGCGTGCGAGCTTGAACGGAGAGGGAGAGCCGAATGGTGATGACGAACACCCCACGGCAGGCAACGTTTTCTTCGCGGCTGTGGGGCTACTCCTGCCATCTCCGAGCGCGATGTCTGCGAGAGGACGCCGCTGAGTCGAGTCCCGCCGCGCGTCTTCTCTGCTGCCGCTGGTAGAGACCGGTTCGTGATTGACGACAAACACGTGTTCGTTTTGCCCCTCTTCGTCAGAGTCCGAGTGGTCGTCCGAGGTGCTCGCGTCGCCAAGGTCAATCAGACGGCCTTTTGGCAACGGCCTTGGCAGCTGTGTCTTGGACCGCGTGTAAATGCGGTTGAAAAACTTGGTGAGAGTGATGGTGCTATCACCAACGGGGGCCGCATTTTCCTTGTCAGAGCCTAAATCCGGTGAAGGGACGTCACGACAAGGGGGGGGCGTCTTTGAGTCTCCTGAGAATAGCGGATCAAAGAGGGTGAGGAGGCTCTCCCTTGGGCGATTCATTGCGGTTACAGTTAGTACGAGCAGAGGGAGTGTGCGTGGTTCGAGTACAGCTGGCACGTCAGGCTATCACGTGATCGTGGTCGCGACAATTCATATTTCCTGCAATGTGGTATAGTAACATGTGGTATAGTACTAGTGGCTGTATCGGTGTATCGAAAAAAAATGAGTTCGGATAAAGTGGGTTCATTGACACACGGCCCTGATGGCGTGGAATTACATGATAGATCCAAAGCCAGATGCAGATGACGTGGAATAGTCTGGCGGCGCTTCGCCTTGGGCGTTGACTGTTGAGTTCATCTGCGATATGTGGGTTATCCCCTGAGTCGTGGAGAGGAAGCGTGGCATGGCCCAGAGAAAAAGCGACGTTTGTTTCTGGAAGTATTCAGGCTGACCATAAATGCAATGACATATCCCAAGTGCTGGGTGACATAAACACTGCAGTGAGCAAAATGGGGAAGGGGCATCAGGAAAAAATGCTATTGCTAGAAGCACTATGTAGCACTGTATATCCTATATAGTGCTACACAGTGCTTCTAGCAATAACATTTTTTTCCTGATGGGAGGAGTGGCTGATGGGGGAAAGGGGGGGACAGGAGAGGAGTGGCTGAGGGGAACTGATGGGAAATGCGGAATTTCCGATGGGGGTAGGGTAGAAAGGAAGTAGATCACGGCAGTTTTTCAGCTCAGGGCAGTTTTGCAGCACAGCGCAGTTTTGCAGCGCACTGCGGGTTTCCATAGACGCTTGGACAAGGGGACACCGAGTCTCCGTGCCAAGCTCCCGGAGCATGGAGATGGAATATTGCAACGATTGCTTGTGCGATAAAATTTGAGCTCTTTGCGGCTCCTGCATCGTCGAAACACACATAAATTCGAACCCGGTAACGAGTCTGACGAGCCAACTTCCTCTCACTCGTACAGTGCCCCCTTCAACATATCATCCTGTACTTGACGGCATCCAATGAACGGGGAACTGCAGCAAAACGTGAACGGTTATCCATACCAAACAGTGGTGCTCCCAAATCCGGTTTCTACCATGCCCCAAACAACTATAGCACAGGATTGCTCAGTAAGAATCACACGAGCCTGAGGTTTCTCTTGAACTTGGCCACTTACCTTCAGCGGTTGTTTTAGATTCCCCCTTCGTCAGTGAGATCCCAGGATAATACCTTTTCACTTCCACCAGCAGCCTATCCAGAGTATGGTGAAGCATACCATACTGGCCACCCACAATACCACGGCTCACTTGAATATGTTCGTCTATTCGCCGTTTATCTATTTAGACAAGGAGATAAAATGTTCTTCGCAGAACGATAGCACCGCACAGACTTACCGTGCCTCACGCACCACATACCCTCCCCACCAGCTCGATAATGTTGCTCCTGCCCACCCACGTGATCCGGTACATGCCACTGCCTACGGACCACCCTCGCTCGTCAGTGTGATCCATCATCTGAGATTCCTACCTAAGCACCATTTTTAGGACGTCCAATTCGGTCGAGTGGCTGAGAGAGTATCTGCTCCTTCTGGAGGGTACTCCACTTCTGCAACACAAGACTTGAACGATGCTAGTTACAACCCTGCTCCGGCGATGTTGATAGCTAACATAAATAGGGATCTGGCGGTGCGGTTTATCAACAACCCGCAGTCAAACATAGTCATGCTCCGGATGGAATCGCCACAGAACAGCATAGGTCGTTCGAGGGTAACGATCGAGCTCGAGATAGTTGAGACTCCTGGAACGGGATGAGGACATTAGGATATACAAAGTTTCTGAGCAGCCTTGTTAGGGGATTGATAATGTATGCGGCTAGGGCGATGATATTTGCTTTTGCGGGCTGTGCCGACATGTCAACACAGCGCAGCCTGAGACCCTCGACTCTCGACCTAGAGCCATGCAGGTGTCAATAACTCACTTTGACATGAGAGCATTCACATGCACAGCATCACCGACTCTGCATGCCGTGTTGGTGTTGAACACAGCAGTGGAGTGGATGGGGACACTGCCCCAGTTAGGTTGCGCTTCATCGTGTTCCCCATCAAGTGGCCGATTTTCTGGCTAGACGACCGCCCATCCGCCTCGTCATCACTGCAGTCTCGGGTAAGAAGCACACGAGAGGGGCACGAGGGACACGGGCTAAGTCGGTCGCATATGACAATATGCTTCGGGTCATTTCTGTGTGCGGTAGCGATGCGACATTCATGAAATGAGGGTGAGGATATCAGTATTGTCGGCGAGGGATAATCTTTCCTCATCCAATAGTGTCCGAACCCTCCGCTTGGCTCAGAGAGTGATAAACCGTTTCCTGTTGAGCCCACTTCCGTGAAGTGGATAATGAAGTACTTCCATTGCTCTCGGCCCGCATTGTCCAAAGAAGGGCAGATCAGATAACAGACAACAGTTTGAATAGAAGCCGGCAGAGTACAGTATCCCACCCGGCAGAGCGTGAAGCAAGGCGAGGAATCGTTTGGTGGGACGGGATGGCCTAGAATTCTAAGCGCTAATGAAAAGAACCGGTCAGGAGAATCGACAGCAGACGGGCACCGTGAGAAAGTGATTGAACGTCCGATAGAACTAGGCTCCGCGGGGATTGAGAGGGGAACATCCACCGAAGTTCGGAACACCGGACCCAACATGGACTTGCTTTAAACTGATATAAGCTATCACGGACACTCCGTGATACCCTTCGAGATCCATGGCAAGCGCAAGGTGGTTGTAATCTACCGATGAAGCGTGTCCGGAGACGCGCAGATAAGTACGCATCAGCAAACCACAAAAAAAATTTCCGGGTTTTCATTGGTTTCCGCTGGTTTCCCAGTTTCCGGAAACCGAAAACCCAGAAACTGGGAAACCTGGTAGACATCATGAAGCACACTGGAAAACAATTCAAGTTTTCATCGACCGTCTGAGTGAGCGACGCTGGCACCTTGCACTGGAATGTGCAGACAACGATGGTGACAATGAATCCCTTCATCGTGCTGATGCCTTGATGATATCTGCATTCCATGCTGATCTGTATATACCTGAGAGTCCCCTCAAGGCTTAGATCCATACCAGCTCGAATCGACTTCCAATTACAAGTAGAAACAACATATACCCTATTTCTGATCATTTTCAGTGATTACTATACTATAGTTCTACCAGTTTCCATACTTTCGACAGGTTTCTGTTAGTTTCTTAGGTTTCCATGAAAGATACTCTCAGGTTGTTTCCAGGAAACCAGACATGGGTTTCCCAGTCTCCCGGTTTCCCGGTTTCCGTTGGTTTTTTTCGGTTTCCTGAGGTGAGAAACCGACGGAAACTAAAATCCATCTTTACTGATGCGTGAAGCTGGCACCAGTCCCAAGGAAGAGAGGGAGAGAGATCAAGTCCGACGATACGAATTGCTACGATGTTTCAAACCAAACAGCCTCGCGTGCACGACGTGGGCGAAACGAACTGGTATCCTAGGCAGTGGGAACAGAAACTGAGACTAACGAAAGGAAAAGGGAGTCGAGACCGAGCGAAATCGAAACCCGTTGGGCCATATGTTCTCTTTGATCCCGTCGCGCCAATGCTACATCTTGTTGTGGCTAGTCCTCAATGGCGAAGAGCAGCGCTGCGGTCTTATTTTAATCCGTGATTCTAAATCTCAATCCTCTCAGCGTTCCTCCGATAGCGACAATGCGGTTTGCAGGTCCATCGCAACTGCCTAACAAGAGGTTCCATGCCGCATCTGCGAAGGCATCTGGTGGCAAGGGAAAGCACAAGTCTCCTGACGGGGATGGTGCCGTCGACGAGAATGTGAGGCGTATGGAGATGGAACTGGAAGCTGACGCTCTTCGACGCGCGACTCGCTACCCCGTAGGGACATACTCCTCCCACTCGCACCGCGTGAGGCATCCAAGATCGAACACAATCGTGCAATGCGCGGTGAGGCCTCCCGTACGTCGAATAAACACCTCCCTATACGCTAGCAGCACAGTGCGTCGCTCTGACCTACCAAGTCACCCCTCCATCATTTGCCATCGTTTGCCACCGCCGTACGCGAGGGCTCGCAGCCCACCATTGCCTTGCCTTGCCTCACCCCGCCCATTCACATGCAATCGCAATCATTGCCCTCGACACACGCCTCGTGTCATCATTTCGATTTCATCTCTCTCGGTCTTCCCTCAGTCCTTGTCTGGCCCCATGAACTCAAGCATGCCCTTCTTGTGCGCTACGGTTGTAAATAGTCGTATCATATCATGTGTTCAGCTGTAGGGATAATGTGATCTTATCATGCTTGGGGTCAGCACCCCAAAACATAAATTATTTGGCTGCATCTAGATACAATACATGATGTTCTACTGTCCAAGTTTCAAGGCAATCCATTGAGAAATGGTTGAGATATTGCATAGGGCTCCGCACCGAACCGTAAACAGCTTACGGCCGTATATTGACAGGTCACTCTGATCTAACAGCCATCGGAACACGTTCTCTTCTGTTCTCGCGGGTTCCCACGATCACAGGGGTCGACGACGCGTCCGGCGGAGTTTCAAACCCGTTGGCACGCCGGCATAATGTCCGGTTATAACAGCAATCATCGATTATCCCCAACATGGATACTGTTTGGCCCCGATCCATTCTCACCCGTTTTTCGACTATTCCTGCCAATCCCAGGGAGGGTGACTATAACGCCCCATACAACAAACTCCTTCACGTTCTCTTCCCTCCTGACGGTCCGTTCGCCGTTGGACCGCAGAAACACTTAATTGCGGAGTCCCGCGATTTCCTGGTCGAATATCAGGTGTTCTGGGGAGATGTGCCCGTCTTCATTCTCGAGATCAAGACAGGGCCTGAGCTTGGCCTCGTGTCAGCTCGAGAAGAAGCTGATCTTCAAATTCGCAGGCGTCTGCGGGATTTGATTGGTATTTGCCCACTTTCCAAGCTTCATGCGATCAGCGCAATCGGCACCAAATTGTGTTTCTATACTGCCGAAGCCGGGCGCGCCGTCACTCCGCCCAGGATTGTCGCAGACGATCAGCTTGCCACTGGCACCGCTCCACTGGGGCGTTGGGATTGTGATGTGCTGGAGGCGGAGGGAGCAGCTCGCCTTAAGGCCGTCGTTCATGAGATACATCAGGCGTGCGCTCAGCTTGACCCTGGTGAGCCCTTACATTTTTGGATATTCTCATGAATCTCCCATGCCACTAGAAGGGACTCGATACTCCTTCACACCCTCGCACAGAGGGAATGCACACATGCAGGGACATTCAGAATGATAGAACTCAGGTTCTATTATTATAGACTCGCCTCCTCATAGGTACATACATGTTTATAGATCAGAGTTGAGTAGCTAAAAGAAAAGAAAAGAAGGAAAGAAAAGAAAAGCCTAGTCAGAGGCGGGTGAGCATGCGCGAAGGCGATCGTAATGGTGCGACATGTATTATGGGCGGTATAATAGAGGTGGGGTCAAGCACGTAGGATCGCGCGCGTGGTGAGCGTGCAGGCGCTGGGGGAGCAGCTGCGGCACGTGGAGCGTCGTCTCCGCCGTGCGCGCTGCGATGGATTCGATTCCGAGAGGTCCACCGGGACAGTCCTGCATACCCTAGACCAAAGGCGAGAATATAAAAGAAAAGAAAGAGAAAGAAAAGAAGGGAGAAAGTAAAGGGAAAGGAGAGAAAGTACCGGAAAGCCAGAACGCCGCTCGATGACATCGAGGGCAGCGGCGTTGGGCGGGACAGTTTGGCAACGCGCGTGCGAAGGTGATCGCAACCGCGCGGCGTGTGTTGGCAGGATGATGGAGGAAGCGAGGGAGTGGCGTCGGGCAGGACCGTTCGGCGTTCGTTTTGGGGTGCATCAGTTTGTCGGGAGAGCGCGCGCGCAAAAGCGATCGCAAGGGCGTGTGGAAGTGCGCGGCGTGTGAGGTTGAAGGACGGACGTTAATAGTAGAGAATCCTCGCGTGGCTCCCTCCCTAATCATCGTTGATGGATTTGCGTGAGAAATTGATTGAAAGTCCGATCGTCGAGTGCGGGTTTGAGGGAAACGACCACGACACCCGACGCGATCCCGCCCACCGTGCTCGGCACCCCCAACATCAATTCGTTTTATGAACATTACTTCGACTATTACAAGTAATTACGAACATTCAATGATACCTTCCGAGGCCAATGGCAAGCGCAAGGCGGCTCCGGATGATAACATACCGAACACCAACGGCGCATCGAAGGCCAAACGCACACGCAAAGACGTGAGTAATCCCACTCTATTTGTACGGTTTCTGTTGAATGTATTGGAACAGAATGTCTCCCACAAGCGGAAACGTACGCGTTGGGCCATATGTTCTCCGTGATCCCGTTGTGCTAATACTTCATCTTGTTGTGGCTAGTCCTCAATGGCGAAGAGCAGCGTGGCGGTCTTGTTATAATCCGTGGCTCTAAATCCTCTCAGCCTTCCTCCGATAGCAACAATGCGGTTGCAGGTCCATCCCAACCACCTAACAAAAAGTTCCGTGCGGCACCCGCGAAGGCATCTGGTAACAAGCACAAGCACAAGTCTCCTGACGAGGATGGCGCGGTCGATGAGGACGTGAGGCGTATGGAGATGGAAGCTGATGCCCTTCGACGGGCGGCACACCTCTCGCGCGACTTGCTACCCCGTGGGGACACTCTTCTCCCACTCGCACCGCGCGAGACACCCAAGATCGAGCACAATCGTGCAATGCGCGGTGAGGGCTCCCGCACACCACATACTCCCCGGAGTGTGTCGATGTCCTCGCGCGGCAAGCGTTTGAGCAACAGTTTTGACAGGATGGGGATTATTAGTGCGTTATACCCCAGTCTAGACTATACGTCTCTGATATATCCCCCACAGCACAACCTCACCCCTCGGTGGATGACTCGAGTCTCTACAAGCACATTGACTCCGAACTTCCGGATCCTGATCGCGCGCGACAACTGATTCTACTATGTGCGGCACGAGCGCCGTTGCCTGCACCCCGTGAAGGGAAAGACCCGCCTAGTGAACCGTCAGAGGAAGGCATCAAACTGTTACAAGAATTGAAGGAAGATGTATTACTTTTGTTGGCCGAGCGAAAGATTGACATGAACGTGACGGCCATCGATCGGGCGGGCTCTCCCGAAAATGGCGTGGATGTACGACCAAACGAACAAAACGTCAACAATCGCGCACGGACAACCCGATTCAAAGACGAAATTCGCATGTTCGTCGTTCGCCTTTTTTTGTTCCTCTTTTCGCTGATCTCTGATCGGACGATAGAGCAAAGGCTGAGGACGACGCTTGGGCTTCCGTCGCACAATTTTACAATTCTTACCAAGAAACAGTGGTGAGGGAGCTTGACCAGCGGCAAAAAGCTAAGGGAAAACGTCGCGCTCGCCCAGAGGAAGGCTTGCGAATATCGGAGTTACCCAAGCCTCTCCAAGAGGCAAGTGATCTTGCATTGAGCGTCTTGGCAAAGGACGCCACAGGCAAGTACAATGCCCACAACCACCGATGGAGCGAGCTTCGTCATAAAGTGTGTCTTCGTGTCACATTCGTTCATTCATTTTCATGTTAACGCTTCACACGCACAGGTGGAAGAACTTCGTGCTCTTGTCAACACAGCAGTTCAAACGGCCGACGTCGCGGAAACAGACCTGAACCGACGTTTCACCCACCTCTCGCAGACGCTCCGCGCACGGACCCAACGCGCGGCAAAGTCAACCACTTCTGCGCTCTCGACATATCTTCCACAACGACCCCCCGACCCTTCCGAGTCCCGCGATTTGTTTCGCGCGTTGGCTCGGGTCGACGCGGCACGTCCGCCTGCACAGGTTGGGGCGGAAGCTAGCCGCGCAGCGCGTGAGGTGTTACGCGCACAAGATGCTCCAGCGAGCGAGCGCCGAATCACACCCGTAGCTCCCCCAACACCCCGCACCCCGCGACGGCCGGGGACTCCTGGGCGAGTGCGATAACCCCACCACGCCGATGTCCACCTGCTTTGCTTATCTTATTTTATCTTGTCCCCTGGTTGTGGCCCTTTCTCACGATGCTAGCCTGGCCGTATTTTTTTTTTTTTTTTTTAGTTCGGTTGTCTCCTCGTTTGTACGTAGCGGTTGTCTTAGGTAGGATTATCAGTATTCGGTTGAAATTGGGAAGTCAGCCTGGTCGCATCTCGGTCTGTCCCCATCCTCGTATGCATAGTCATTCATTCACTCGCCCGACACCTTGCGGGGCAGCCTGGGCGCCTAATGTATGCTATCAACTGCCCTACACTCGCTTTCCCCTTTTTCGATGGATTGTGACCATAGCTTGACTTTATCAGTCCTCGTAACTCCTCCCGTACATTCGTGGGCCATCTTTGCCCCCCCGCCTGGCATTACCCCACCGCAAGCGCCGTCCTTTCTCCGTGTCTAACGCTACCTCACCTACGATCTTTGGCATCTCCGGTCAAGCAACCTTCGACGTTAGCCCACAACCGCCCAAACCATGGGATACACAATGACATCTGACTCTTTTCCCTCTGGAGCCACCGGGTAGCAGTCGCCCGCGAAGAACGGAGACGTCCCGCTCAGGTTCGGAGGCAAGATCCTCGGAGGGAAGGACGAGCCTAAGCTCGTGGTCTGCGATCCAAGGAAGGCATTGTCGATGACCCATGTGTCGAAGGAGACGCACAGGTCGGTCAGGGTGGTGTTTTGTCAGTGTCTATCACGATCACGAGGCGCGTCGACCCGTTATGCGTTTTCGTTTTCTGATTTACGCTTCGCTGATTCACGGACCTGTCCACTCGCACCGACACAGCATACGTGGTGGCATAGGCCGATCGAGTCGTTCAAGCCGCATATTGACAAGGAGAACAAAAGCTGTGGTGATATTCATGCTGTTACAAACAAGGACAGGGCAGTATAAAGACCAGAAGAGGAGCGAGACATCCCACGAAGCGCGTAGAGGCAACATCAATGTATGATGTAAGATATTCATACAGACAGAACCAGATCATCCCTGAATAAACTGCGTGGAGCCTCAACCCCCTCATATCCCCTCTGATTACTCACGATACGCACACCCCTACTCACAAAATCACAACAAAAATGTGTGTGCCCAAATCCCCACAGCTTGACTGGCGGTCCCCAGCATTGTCGACCGCTCATGTCCGTCGCAAACGCCGCCCTCAAACTCGAACTCGTGCTACCCTCGTGTTGTGGCGCGCTCGTGCCCGAAATGGCTGGCGCGTGGTGCGTCAGCACCACGACACGCCGACCCGGCTCCGCCGCTCTGATCTTTGCACATTCGCTGTCGAGCCAGGCCACGTCTGATGCGTGGGCCGCGTTATGACTCTCGACAGACCATTGATGAATTCGCCTGAAGTCATTCAGACGACGGCCCACTTCTTCCGAGGCGGCGGGTGGTATGTGGGACCAAAGCGTGCACCCCAAGATGGTGATGTCTGCGTTCAGGTCGTAACGCGTCTGATCCAGCAGGATGAATTCCCCTTGAGAACTATCCAGGTCTCGCTGCTTCTGCATCTGCTCTACGAAGAAATTCATCTGGCATTTTGCGTCCTCCTACGCAGGCGGATCATTACGAATGGCAAGGCAGGGAATGGGAAAGAAATCGGCTCACATAGGAACTATGGTAATACTCATGATTACCCATAACGAAAAATACTTTTTCGTATTTGAGCAGTTGGCGCCGTAGGAAGACAAAGAGCCTGTCTTGGGTGACCAAACCGATATCACCAAGTAAAGCCAGTACAGGGGCACAAGGCTTGCAGTCAAAGGCATCATATCCAGGCATTGTAGTATGTCCTGGGCCACAGAATGAGCCCTCTAAGTGGAGATCGCTCATGATTTGGATAGGAAAGGTATGGCCTCACACCCGAATGAGAACAAGGTCCCTCACAGGTGAAGGCTACGCTTACTGTTATCGGTTGGTGGTGTTAAAATTGGGACATTATCTGGGGCTTCAATGAGACAGGCCTTCACACTAGATAAAGCTGGGCGAAGAGTGCGATGGCCACTCACCGTGGTCTTCCATTACACGACCAATCACACTTAAAGCCCTTTGCCGCTCCTCCTTGTCGTGTATGTACGTCGTGAGATTACCATCATACTTTGGATGCCGACCCATTCTGTTCTCCTTCGCGAGTGGTGTGCTCTTGCTCCGAACGTATTCTTGAGCTGGTCCATGGAGAAAAAGGCCACACCACTCCTCGTCAATGTCCATTCCATCAATGAGATACTCAATCTGGATACGGAAATTTTGATTGCTTGCGCTCTGACCAGCTACCACACTTGCGAGACCTTGGACATAGCGCGGGAGGGGCAGAAGGGGGAATCCAACTTGCGGAAGATACAAGAGGTCCGCAAATGCTCGTGAATTTAAGCCGTAGTGGGAGTCTGTAACGACGCAAAAACACTGGTTCATGCCTCTGATCCTGAAGCGGGGAGATTGGGCGACATGTTCGCTATAGCTGGATTTTGCTGCCCGTGGCCGAAACCGAAAGCAGAAGTCCGTTGAGGCATTAAATAGCTCTTCAATCTCATCTAGTTTCTCTGATGGAACGCAAATCTCGATATCCTGTTCAGTTATAGCATCAGATGCTCTCCGCGACCACTAGTGGACATACCCCTGTAACCTGTGGAACGCAGTAGTAGGCAAGCAATACGTCACCCACCACACACCAACATACTCCTGTTTTCTTTATGAGAAGTGAAATGGTGGAGAGCACTTGCGGCACGTCACTGGGTGCATCTCCAGGCAAACCCCGCACGTCCACGACTATTTCAGGTGATAAGTGAAGGACCTCCACGCTGGAACTACGAAAAGTAGGCAATCGCAAACGTAGCCAATGAGGTAGCTGCATTATCTTCCGCCATTTGGAGTGAACCGGAGATAGAGAAGACACAGTCGCCGACATACGAAGATGGTCCACTTGAAGTGAAGTGGCCAACAACGGAGCCAAAAAACTGAGATGAATAACGCTAAATCTTCATCCCCGCACATCCCCGCAGCTCTCATGTCACCCACAAGAGAACACCCAATGGCCATGAAAACAATCCTGTGCAACCACGAACCCGGTTCTTTTTTTCTTTTTTACTCGCTTTTTTAAACCTCTTCTCACAACAACAGAACGGCCAGCGCCACGGCGATGACACAGCCGTCAGAACACTGAGGAGCGGTCAATTCGTGTGACACGCATTTCGTGCGTTTTCCTCTCTGCCACCTCAGCTCTACTTTGCGTCTTTCTCCGGCGCTGAACATGCCAAGTCCTCCCGCTTTGCAAGAAGCGTTTTTCGTACGTGACCACTCGCATGTTCGTGTATGTACCCCATGTGCTCTTTTCTCTCGCTTTCTCTCCCTCTCTCCCTCCTTTCTGCCCTTCCCGGCCCACTTCCTGCAAGACCACCAGCCAATTATCCCATGCCAGATGGTCCTTCAAGCGGATTCTGTCTGTGACACGTCATCTTTTCTCGCTTTCGTTTTTCTCTCTCCCCTCCCCTCTACTGCTAATTATGTCCTCCAGGTCTAGGTCGCTCGGTGCGCATGTACGCGGCCATTCGCAGGCCCACAGTGTCATTTCCCCCGCTTTCAAACTCTCAAATATTGTTGGCCGTTCTTTCCCCCCCGCACGCGTGCGTTTTTCCTTTTGTTTTTCCCTTTTGTTTTTCTACTGTTGGGTTTCTCTCTAATCCACTCCTTTTTCGAATATCTGATCACATGCAACACGTCTTTTCCCGCGTGCGGAAGTTGAGCTCTGTGTATCTTTATCGTTTTCATTGCTTCCTCTCCCACGTGCGCGATAATCACATGTCGGAGTAACTCGGTGCGTTTGTCCTTGTGAGCTCTCTCTCATGCCCTGCGCCCCTTCCTCAAGTGCTCCAAGCTCCCTCCACACGCGATGGTACAATCCCCACACTTAATACTCGGATGGCAAGAGACGCCTATTTTCGCGCGTGCGCGATTTTTGGGCGTCAAGCAGTGTGTGTGCGTTTTTTTTTCTTTTTTTCTTTCTTTTTTAGATGAGATGTCGTTGTGAAACACGTGGTCGACAGCTCATTGTCTCATCCCACATGGAGGCGGTGCGTTCGTCTCCCACCCTTTACCGCGTAAAGCGACAGCACCCGGAATGTCTCAGGATGTGGAACACGAGTACTGCGGGCACCACCCAGGCCCTCGCGGCCAGTCCCGAACCCGGTGTGCTTCCTTATTTTCTTTCTTTCCTTTTCACTCGCTCTTTCCAACATCTCCTCACAGCAACAAGCAGCCGCGCTTGCGCTGCGTACAACCACGACCCGACGGCCATGACCACGACCGCGACCACGGAATGGCACAAGCAGCCACCACGAGTGTTCCCGCGCGCAGTCATTCTCGCGCGTTGACCAGGTGAATTCATCTTCATTTTCGCGGTTTCTCTCTCATCCTATCTCTCCCGTTTCCTCCATCACCCTTCCTCCACATTGTACCGTGCTGGTTTTACAAGCTGGGCCTCGAGTGACATGTGTTTTCGCATGTCGATTTGTGCTTTTTATATTTCACTTACTCTGATCCCATCTCCATGCTGCCTGTCTCCTACCTTTTGTCACAGTCGCCAATCCAGTCCATATTCGAATACCTGCTGATGGCATGCGCGTTTGTTCCCGCGTTGAGTTCTGCATTATTTTCTTAATTTCGTTCTCATTGCTTTCTCTCCTGTGTGCGCGATTTGAGGAACCCATGTGTCATCAAAAGGACGACGTGCATGTCGCAGTGACCAGGTGTGTTATTCCTTTTCGTTTTTGTGAGCGTTGCAGCTTGCAAGCTATGCCATATGCATGAAATTACAACTTGTTTACAGTAATGCAAGGCATGATGACCAATTTTTTTTATAAACAAAACTGAGTCTACTCGGTGATTATCCTTGAAGTGGGATTACACGTGATGGCATGCGTGTGACAGCGCCACCGCCAACGTCAGCGGCGCGTCAGCCTCAAACCTCAGTGCCTTTGCCTCGTCGTGGTCTTCCCAGTTTCTAGTCACTCTCCCAAATCCAATCTTCCCAGCCCACTTGACGTCACTGTTTACACCGGCGACCCTCTGACCGATCTCGCTCTCCTTGAATCATGGCACTCACAATACCAAGAGATCACCTTGACCTTGCAGCAATTGCCGTTCATCGCATCCTTACGGACAAAGGTCTTAACCATGTTTTCCTTGGGGGGTACGAGCTCGTGGTGATGGGAAGTTCTAGGGGTACTAAAGATGTTGATGTTGCTGTGAAGAAGCCGCTGTTTAACGGTTTTGAAAAAGTCAAACAGGCTTTCATCAACGACTCAGAATTTATGGTGATTGAAGGAAATCGTACTGATGCGATACGAGCAATTCATCAACCAGGCATGGTCGGGATCGACATCCTGTTGCAGTATGACTAATGTTCTTGAGTGAATGGTCACTCCTTACATGCATTTTGACAGGAAACCCCCCAAAGGCTCTGTCATATTGCCTGGTGACCCTAACAACCTCCCATTCCTTACCGCCATGCATCTTTTCATGAGCAAGATTAAATGTTTAGCTGAGCGCAATAAGCCAAGTGATGAGGATGATCTTGTATACATCTTTGAGCACACCACGCTTGATTGGGACAAGATAACTAGCACCGTGAAGGCATCACAGCGAAATGAAGCCTTGGCAAGGCACGGAAATCATCCCAGAGTAGTGGAAATTTTGACAGCGCTCAATCTGAAGTGACCTTGAATTATAAATTGTGCTCGGCCCATGAGAGTCCTTGCATTAGGAAGTTGTTGGCTCTACTAGTATACCAGTATATCATACTATACTACTATATACTCTATAATTAAAGCCATATTCGAATGCCTGATCGCATTCGCGTTTTTTTTCGGATTCTATCGTTTTCATTGAGTAAGCTCCACTCACGCGCGTGGTGCACAGCCGTGCTCTATGTCACTGGCGCTCTGGGGCACGCTCGAGGCGGTGCTGGTTGCTCTCCGCGTGTGTTAACTTCTCCTTAGCTGTCGCTTGAATGGGGTCCTATGAGACAGACGACACGACATAGGGACTCAACGGTTCGGTCGAATCGTTCGATTCCGAGTTAGGCACAGTCCTCATGCCTCACTGAGGCTGGCGTAGTTGGTTTCCAGCGCTTGCACAGGCGTGCTCTCGTTTGTAGCACGCGTCGAACCCAAACAGAATGATGGCATGTCACAAAAAGCTATGCATGCAGACAGTAGTTACTACGTGGTACCATTCTTCTGAACGGCGTCCTTCGAGGTATGTTTACACTTTATCGTATTTCCGAGTTGCGCCGCTTATACACTCCCGGTCTGCCTACTAATGGAGAGAAGGGACTATGTTCACATTTCACCTGACGCAAGCCAACTTTCTGTCGTGTCCTCCTTTCTCCAGGAGTCCGTGGGTGCACTTGCCCGTCAGAGGTCGATCCCACGGGATGTCAGCACAGTGGTGGTGTTTACAATCACACTCGGATTGTAATGAAGAGTCGGTCGTAAGATACAGCTAAAACGGCTTCTAATCGTGGACAAATCGGAAGATCGCACAGAAGGACAAAGCGTTTTCTTCCGAGGGGAAATTTCAAGGCCGTTTTTGAAGGGTTGTCGTTCGATTTTCACATTGTGCCTCTTCTGTCGACACACTTTACCTCACAGGTCTCCCACATTGGTCGGTCAAAACGACCTTTTACCTAGAAAGCTGGGTCGAGAACCCCACATAATGACCGCTGTAGGTTCTGGATTCCTCTCGAGTCAAGGCGTTCCCACCCTATCACATCGAGGGTGTCGCGCACAGGAGTTGTCTCGAACCGATCACACGTGCGATGCTGCGTCTGTATCTAACAGCAAGACGATATTATATTCTCGGGGAGCTTGTTGGCGCCAGAAAGTTCAACCGGACTTTTTTCAAAGATGTGGTCATGTGATAAATGAGGACCTATTCGGTACGTACTCGGTAACATAAAATTTCATCCTACACATATCATGGAAAACATCTCTAACAACAAGAAAATGTTAGCGCATTCTACCCTGGCGAAGCTCTCCCACCCACTGGCCCCAAGGTGACGATGACAATGATTCGGGCATGGATATAGCGACCTCGCGACAGCCACGAATCGTGAGCATGGCCCATGGCCACTGTGATGTGACGAAAGGGACTGGAGCAACACACCAGACAGCGATGACGATGCCACACGACCATCTTCCTAGGACTGGTCTTCTGAGCACGTTGCCATTACAGTACATTGTTACTATGTACTCAGTTTATCGATTTTCGTCGCTTTATTAATCCCACGATGCATAACCAGCCATCGTCACCACCGGGTGATAACGGCGTCCCTCTGTGCGGGTGGAGAGCTGCGGTGTCAAGTCGCACCTGTTCCAAAGTTATTCCTAGTGGCACTATCTGACAATCTTGGCCAGATCTCAGCTCAAAGGCAGCGCTGATCGTCAAAGATACGTTCTGTCGATCAGGACGCCACGTAGAGCGGTATAAGGTTGTGCCAGAACGTTTCCAAAACGGAGCCAAATGAAGATGTTCACTTCCGTGACTTCCACATGCAGAGTTGTATTTGTAGGTGTCTCCGTTCAGTCTCGGGGACTACCGATTTAGAAGAATACCGTGCGCAGCTCGGACGGATCAAATCTCAACTTCAGTACATATGCAGGGCAAGACAACAAGTGGGCGAGAATCGAGTCAGCCGCTCAAGTCCACGTGCCTAAACGGGAGCTGCAGATCGTCTTGAAGGAGGTCCATGCTGACAGGCGCATCTTGGTACTCTACTGGAGTCACCGTCTCCGCAGCTGCTCCGCCCGATGGTTCACTAAGAAAGTCGCCGGGCCCTAGAGAAGTCCGGATGCCCCACAGACAGTTTTTTGTCGGGTAGATCATATGTCCACCAAGAAAAACTCGGAAGCGTTGTCCGCATTGGCCATAGCACTGTGAGCCCTTCGGCAGGCGAAAACATTCCCCTGAGCGTTCGTTGGCTAGACATCGGTTGAATCCCCGGTGGTACAGCCTACAAAAGGCACCGGAAAAGACAAATGAATGCACGGGGTGCGCATATTTGCTCCGCGTGGGCGAGCGGGTGGTGAGGCGCGCGTGAGGATGCGAGGCTCCACGCTCACGCCGAGGCGATGAGATACTCTCCAACCACACTGTTTCAACAGCAAGAACCGGTGATGCACGAGGTGACAAAAAAAAAAATTTCATTAGGAGGTCAGCTCACATAACAAACGTCCTCACTGGTAATGTGGTTGATGATGTCATGTCCGCGTTGAACAGGTCGGGTGTTCGGACTTGCACTGCACCATACAAACATGCATTTTCGGTGTTTCGCTGTGTTGCGGATCACTACTGCTAGTGCAAGAGATAACGGGTGGTGGTGAAGGGTAGAGAGGCGGGCACGGAATCAAAAGGTACCCGGCCACGCGACAAGGCACTCCAGCTGGTTGCGTCAGCCACCGCCCGGCGCCACCGCCTGCGCCTGTTGTTGTGGGGCACTGCCTGGGGTCACCGGCGCAAAGCCCACAGTTCTCAGCTACTGTACCCACTCCGCCGAAGCCATCACCTCCTCTGCTATGTCTCTCCTCCCTCAAAGTGGGTTATCAAGCGCGATGTCACGGGAGGGCTCGCGCACAACTCTCATGGTTCAGAACACCGACCAACGCGACACGTCTGCACCACCGGACCTTCCTATGGCGTTCATGCCACCCGTCGGAACCCTTCGTCTACGTGGAGGTCCCCGAAATGGTCCTCGTGTGGTGTGGGACGAGGAGGTCGTTGACAATGAAGGCCTTGGCAGGAAGAAATCGAAAAGTATGATCGACCTCTTCTCTCGCGATCACAAAACAAACTGAGAGGCTGCGTCTGTTCCTAGTCTGCTGTATCTACCACAGAGAGAGACGGTTCGACGAGTCTTCGGAAGAAGACTCGGATTCTTCTGGGACCGGGTCAGACTCGGACGATGCTACCGCGAGGCCAAGCGGACTCTCTCGTCATCGCCATCATGCACATGGGGAGGGGGTGGGTGATCCGGGAGAGGATGCGGAGCCTAAACGACAGAATGACAGGAACAGGGACCACGGAAACGACTATGAACGGATGTCACCGCGTAAGGGAAAGGGTAAAGCAGGCTAGCCGTAGAATAGATAACATCTTATTGTCCGTCTCCCTGTGGATCCCAACCTTCTCCTGTTTAGACGATGCCGATGACGGGAATGTCAAAAGTTTACCAAGTTGGTTACGCCCAACCCGTCCTGAGCTGCAGGGCTATGCTAGACACTCACCACGAAACGCCTGCATGCGCGTGCATATGCTGCGCAGATAAATTGTCTCCATGATGTTTAAATGGCAGATAGCACTTCACCGCCTTGTTTTCCCATCGAATGAATTTTTTTCACGCCCGAGTCACAATTTATTACGACTCGTTTGTCATGGAATGAGCCAACTTTGCGGACACTCCGCTGCCACACCTTCCGGTGTCCTGAGCCCCCGATAAAAACTGCCTACCAGCGTTACTGATATCAATATATTACCAACTTGTGGTTTAGGGTCTCTTCACTAATCGTCAGAAGGCTCTTCCTCTTAACTACCACCACTGATCACTTGACTACAGCGAGCGGCCCCCTCCCAGCCCACACATTATGTCGTCTGCGGAAGAAGACATCAATCCCTCCGAAACCAACGCTTCTCGCAGTGCGAAAAAGAGAAGGGTTCAGAGAGCCTGTGATGTGTGTCGGCGGAAAAAGAGTACGTCTCTTCGTACTTTCCGCACCGAGTCGTGCTCAGCTGACCTTCCTCCTTCCAGTCCGGTGTATGTTTTGCCCTTATTTCTTGGACTTTGCGCCGTTCCTGACGCCGACGATGCCGGATAGGCGATGGAAGCCAAATGCCAGGAAATAAATGTTCTAACTGCGCTGCGTACAACTTTGATTGCAAGTATGAAGAAGCGGCCAAGGTATGCGGACTTGGTTATGGCATGTCAGGCGTCCGACCCTAACTGATCATGTCAGAAACGAGGCCCCCCAAAAGGGTGCGTAGGTCGTTCCAGAAAAATTCTATTTTATCCGTATGTTCCAACTTCTTGTGTAAAGGTATGTAGAAAGTCTCGAGTCGCGACTGGAAAAAATGGAGACCCTCCTACAACGAGTGCGTTGTCATCCAACTGGCTTGGCACTATCACGTTTCTCATCCTGGTCCTAGCTCTGTCCTGACGCCGACTTTACGCAAGAACTGGGAGCACCTATCGATCGACAAAGCTTTGTTCGAGAATCCCTGTTTCGCACCCTTCAGAATAAGCCTGGTACTGCCTCCTATCGACCGTCGTCACAGCTTCGCGCCGGCGCCCTAACTTCATTAGACGACTCGGGCGACCACGAACTAGAACCAAGCGACGACGAATGCGCTAACACCACCAGCAAATTGAAGTCTCTCCAGGACACGTTCAACGATCTCAGCGTGAGCTACCGTTTCTTCGGCAAATCGAGCGGCGCGAACCTCGTCCAGACCGCCCTCGATCTCAAATCGGAGTATAACGGCACCGAGCAGGAATACATGCGTCTGCGCATGGCCGACCGTCGACCGGAATTCTGGACCCAACACTCGGTGCGTGCCGCTTAAATCGCGCGCGTCCCTTCGCCGTGCTTTTCTCATCATCGGACTCGGCAGTGGGAACGCACAGCCTCCCGCACCGACGGGCCGCGTTACAGCTTTCCAGAGCCGGACCTCATCGACCATCTCGTCGACCTTTTCTTCTCCCGCATCAACCTTCTCCTCCCGCTTCTGCACCGTCCGACGTTCGAGCGGCAGCTGCGCGACGGCCTGCACTTGCATGATCAGGCGTTTGCCAGCGTGCTGCTGTGCTTGTGCGCGTGTGCGTCGCGATACTCGGACGATCCTCGCGTGCTTCTCGAAGGCTGTACCGCGTGGCACTCGTCTGGCTGGAAGTGGTTCGCGCAAGTGCAGATGCTCCGCCGGAGCCTCATGGGACCCCCGCTACTTCATGACGTACAATTGTGTGCGGTGCGTCCTCATTTTCTCAACACGTGTCGAGAGTCGATCGTTTTTACTGATGACGGCCTCGCTCAATCTATAGCTTGCATGCCTTTTCTTGCAGGGGTGCTCATCCCCTCAGTCGTGTTGGACGATGATTGGGATAGGAATCCGACTTGTTCAGGATGTCGGAAGGCATCGCAAGAGAGTATACAACTCCAAGGACTCGGCCGAAGCAGAGCAGTGGCGCCGAGCTTTTTGGTTTGATCCATACTAACTGTCTTCTGGCGACGATCGGCTAACGACTTGTATGGCTCCCTATAGGGTTCTCGTGGTTCTGGACAGGCAGATGAGTGCGTCACTTGGTCGGCCGTGCGCAATCCAAGAGGAAGAGTGAGTTCGAATCTCAATTGTTATCTCGCGTAAACTCACAATTTCATCACAGCTTCGACGTTGACTTACCTAAGGAAGTTGACGACGAATATTGGGAGAACGAACACGAACCTGAGCAGGCGTTCAAGCAACCGGCTGGAAAGCCGTCGTTACTAGCCTTTTTTGTTTCTCTCATCAAGCTCATACAAATATTAGCCGTCGCATTGAGGACCATCGTGAGCCGCACACCTATGTTGCGTTCACTGCGCTCAGGGCTTGTTGTAGTACTCAATTAACAAGTCCAAAATATTCCTTGGGTTTGTTGGACCCCATTGGGAGCAGCACATTGTTGCGGAGCTCGATTCTGCCCTCAACGAGTGGATCGACACAGTGCCCGGACACCGTGCGTACTTGATTCGACTGCGCCAGTAGGAAGGGACTGACCGTTTCGAGCAGTCAAATGGGATACAACTGGCCAGAACTTTAAGGATCTCCGATGGTTCCTTCAGTCTGCATGCCTATACAGCCACTATTATCACCTCCAAATCTTGGTGCATCGGCCTTTTATACCCTCGCCGCGGAAACCATCACCCCTGTCGTTCCCATCGCTCGCAATTTGCACCAATGCGGCCCGGTCATGCGCACACGTGGTAGATTTGCAGCGCCGCCGTGCGCCAAAGTACCCTTCAACGCATTTCCAGGCAAGCGCTGCCTCGTTCTCCATGATATTCCGGAACCTGGCTGACTTGCTCCACAGCTTCCTGCGTTTACTGCCGGCATCGTTCTGTTATTGAATATATGGGGTGCAAAACGCTCGGGCAACGTGACAGACCCCGCCAGAGAAATGGAAGATGTACACAAGTGTATGGCCGTTCTACAGGCGGCTGAAGGACGGTGCGTATGCGATTATACCACTTTTTTTTTGCTTGTCGGCTGATTCGAATATCTCCTCATCCAGATGGCACGCTGCAGGTCGTCTTTGGTGAGCCAACAGCCTTCTATTCGTGTTTCGTGCTTTTGACGAGGCATGTACAGGGACGTCCTGTACGAACTAGCATCTGTCGGTGATCTCCCCCTCCCACTACCGAGCCCATCGTCCGCAAAACGCGAGCGCGACTCGGACAGCCCAGTCTCGTTACAGTCCAGTACAAGCGCGAGCACGGGCAGTGGCCCGCCACTACCGCAGCCACAGCGGGTGTCTGTCTCGCCCGGAACGAGCAGCCTCGGCGGTGGCAGCAGCGGGACGCCATTCGTTGACCGATTGTACTCGCACCCATCCGAAGCGTACGCGCCGCAGCCTCCGACGGACATTTTGTCCCACCCGCCACAGCCACAAAACTTTGCGTACGCGCACCTGCCGACACACAGCGATGAGCTCGCGCGGGTTCCTGGTCACGTTTTCCAACCCTCGCCGGAGGCATGGCTCGCGCCTCCGCCACCTCAAGCGCACTCCCACCGTCATCAGCACCAGCACCAGCACACGCCGCTGTACGCGCCACCGCCTGCCGCAGGCCATCAGCAGACATCATACGGGACGCCACCGAATGTGGAAGGATACACGACGTTCGTCGCGCCGCAGCCGCCACCGATGGGTGGGCCACCTGCCCCCGGACAAGGAGTACAAGATGGTGGGGGGAACGTGGACATATGGCACACGGTGCCGTCTGGCTACGAGTGCGTACCCTTTCCGTTCTACTCTGGCGCTGGCGGCGCGCATGTCGTCGGGGACTGGCTGATCGGTGGTGGTTCTGGCTTGCTTTCTCTTGGTTGAGCAGGCTCGAGGACTGGGATACGTACATCTCTGGCCTCGCGCACTCGCACTCGCATCCTCACCCACATCCGCACGGGACACAGCCTCATTCTGCTCACTCGACACACGCACCCCCGTCGACAGCGGCAGGAGGGTCGGGCCAGGGGTCCGTGCACTGATCTGATTCACTCGGCGCTGTTGCGCCGTTCCTTTTCGTTTACTTTTTTTGTACTATAATTTTGTAAAGTAACATTGCTGTATACACCTTTTCTTTTCTTCCCCGTCTCCGCGATATTTTTTCACCGATTTTCCGATCCTCCGAGCCCGGTTGGATGTGACGCTGTACGCTGTTGCGTGATACGATAAGTGGAACCGCTAGCCGCGATTTCAAGGAGAGCCGCTTGTCCTCGTGCCGGTGGGTGACTCAGACATGACAAGATGCCGTGTTCCTTTCTCACCTTGTAATAAAACCATCAGAACATCATCAAGCCACCAATATAGCTCCAGCTGTATTCTTTTCGCGCTGCCGTCCAGATCTAGTTCTGATAGTGCTATAGATCGATATCACTCACACCGCTGAAAAGAGTACAGTCGCCAGGACATGTGCGAAAAAAATAGACTCGGCCATTCGGCATGCCACATCCAATAATATGGCCTGCGCTTTGTACAGACCTTGGAGACATGACAGCATCACTCTGGCGCAATGTTCTGTTGATAAATGAATCTCAACTGGCAGGTGGCGCTAGCATAAATGACTCGACAAGTGCACCGTAGTAACTGCCTTGATGCAGGTTCAACAAACCCTTGGAAAACCCTCTTCCCTTGAGCCTCGCGCGATGACGGTTCGGGGCATACATTGAATGCCGAAGCCGACGAGGTTCATGCGATGTTTCATTTCCCCTGATCGCGCCGTGTACAAGATCGGTTAGACGCTCCACTCGAGTGGGTGACAAAGTATTGGCATTCCAGCGCTCGTAGGTATCATGCCATTGACCTTCGAGGTAGCCAGTCGCGTCGTATTGGTAAACGCACATGTGCTAGTAACCCCACGAACCATAGGGGTGTGGAGGGTGGACAGAAAGGGGCCTAACTCATTCGCGTATCGGCAGGCTCGCGCTGCAGGCTCGCGCTGGATGAGAACGTCGTTGATGCCCAGGGCGCTTGCGATTGAGGTATTGAGGTAGACAATATGGCTCGGCTATCGGGAAAAGGGTTGCCCGTGGATCGGAATCGCGAAAGGAGGATGAAGTGCCTTGCTTTTTGATGTAGGGTAAGAGATGTTGCCGCATGGCGCTGTAGGGGTCGTACAGTAGAATTCAGAAGATGAATGAACCGAAACCAGGGCAGGGCAAGATCATCATCCAGGGTCCGGCAGGATTCATAATTGGAAAATCGTTGCACTACATCGGTCTGATCTCAGGCACTTTCGAGGTCAGCTGGATCCCAGGGATTCGAGGTCGCTGTCAGGTCCCGAGTGACAGCGACAAGCCTCGACAGCTATCCGTCGCACGGCCCACGGGCAGCACCACACTGTATGTCGATCCCTGGGTGCACGCAGCGCACTAGCATACCGTGACGTCACTATCATACCGTATTTGTCATTTTCGTTCGGCAGTCTTGATGTGTCCCGCTCCCGCTCCCGCTCCCGGGTGGCTTGGCGTGGCGCGTGCGATCTGACTCGGAGTGGAGTGTTGGTTGGGGACTCACCGCGGGTTGCCAGTGCGGACAAGGCATGCCGAGGGCACGCATGCGCCGTGCTATTTTAATTTTTATGTGCTCGTCGCGTTTCAGGAGCAACGATATGCTTTAATGGCACCACATCGATCCGGGGGTCCTCCCGTGCGCGCCGGCATTGCGTTCTCTGGCGTGTAGGTTACGTGTAAGCATTAACAAGATAGCCAACAGGCTTGACATGGGACAGCGGGCTCTCGGAGGATGGATCTCGACAGTCGGATGATGATCACAGCATCCAATAAATCATGACGCGAGTGTCGCGGATAATTTTTTTTTTTCTTTTTTTATCGGGTCAGGTCTGGATTGGATGTGATAGGAGATGGATGGATCATTCTCGATGATGTCGGGCGAGTGATAAGATCTCGTATCACACTCGCACAGCATAGACCTTACGTTAATAGTCAAGCAGCCAACCAATTTGTTGTAGGCCTGGAGGGATACACATGATCCGTTCAAGCCGCATTTGACAGTTCCCCGGCAAGCTGTGTGGCGAAGGGATGGCCAAAAGTGGGAATCCAACAGGGTCTCGAGGCAAAATTACCGAACTGAGGAGTTTAAGTGGGAATTCCCAACTGTGACCCAACAGATCAAACAAAACATTTTCGGGCGGTTTGTTTTTTTGATGGGACCCGAATATCCCCATGGTGAATTGGACAAGGACGGGGACGCCACACGCCAAAATTATTTCAAACCACGCCTTTCGTTTTTCCCGCCCGTAGGTGGCAGTGTTCAATCTCAAATAAGCAGCCAGCGAGGCTGAGGTATGGCGAGAATGGCATTCGGTACAAGCATCGTGCATTATTTGTGGGCCAGCGGCCGTGGTGAAGTAGTTGGTTCGTATATCGTAAAGTCCGAGCCCGATAAAGTCCAGAGAATTCACCATGTCAAAATAATAAAGAACGAATGGTATGTGTATATCTATACCCGTATGAATGCGCGCTGAAGGGGGACACAGCTTGCCATCTCATAGCACTGCCGCAGCTCCGGTGAGCAACGCGAGCGACAACAGACACATTGATAGCAGTGCCGCATGCGATGGGCGCCACGGGCGTACACCATTCGCCAACACGGGAAACGTAGTTGCGAATTGTGCTGTCGGGTTCGGGCCACCACTCACGGTCACGGTCGGTTTAGATGGTAAGGGTTGAGGCACGGTGGAAGAGTTGCCCGTTCCAGAATTGGCGATGGAGAACATTTGAGAGTTGGCGTACATGAGGCCATGAACACTGTTGATGAAGAGAAAGAAGTAATCGTCGCCGGGAGGTACAGAATTCAGTGCGATATTTATTCCACCACTTGATGAAGATACTAAATTCAAGATTGTGGGGGCACATCAGTGGGGTGAAAGACGGTATTAGACTTGAGACGCACCATTGCGTGCGATCAAGATCAGCCCATCCGTGCTCATTCTTGTAAGTTCGAGGTCAAATAGAGAAACACCATCAAGGAGTCCTTTCGACCATGTTACGGGAAACGGCTGTCCTTCCGCCACCTGTGAACCTTTTATAGGGTATGTCACCTGGAAATCTGGGTATAGAAATGTGAGGGGGTGGCAAAATCGGGCGGGGAGGGGATGAATTCGCACAACCACGCGCTGCAATGGGAAGCAGGGAGACAACGAGGAGACGGAGTCGTAAGAATAACATAGATAATCGAGGGAGGGAGGGATGGATGAAAGGGGGGGGGAAGGGGAGAATAAGAGAGCACGGGAACGGGCACGGCTATACACGGGAGGAAACACACACCGGAATGGATGCAGAGCGAATACGGTCACGCGTCACAAGAGAAAGCACCCGGAGGTCACGCCGAAGCATCGGCCGGCGATCCAGGCACGGAGCGGCGAGGGCCGGGAGCGCCCGATGAATGAATGAACAATCGGTGGAGGGCTTAGCAATCGCGCATACATCCACCACCCCTGCACTGCAGCCGCTTGGCCTGCCACTGCCATGTCCCACTCATCCGAGGAGGACAATATCGCCTCCCCCTCCTCCCAATCGAATTCTAACAAGAAACGCCGCGTACAGAACCAAAGGGCCTGCGACCGTTGCAGACAGAAAAAGAGTCTGTCTTCCGTTTGGCACCCCTATTGCCTCTTTACTCATCATCTTTCTATTTTCGTTCGATCGTTCCACCCAGTCCGCTGTACGCGTCCCTCTTTTCTTCTCTTTTCTTCTTTCATTCTCACTTCCTCCAGGCGACGGAACTCCCTCATCCTCAAAGTGCTCTCATTGCATCTCTTCTAGCAGTGAATGCATCTTCACCGAATCTACAAAGGTGGGCCTCTTCCTCTTGATCCGCGGGCCCCTCCAGATTGAACCATCCGCCCTCTATACTCAGACCCGAGGCCCTCCGAAACGGTGAATTTCCTCTCGCTATCCTGTCTTCGTCCTTACAAACTTCCCTTCCCGTAAAGTTACGTCGATAGCCTCGAAACGCGCCTAGAAAAGATGGAGGGGATGCTATCGCGCGTATGTTGCCACCATTTCCGAGCGTCCGGCCCCTCACATTTCCCGTCCAGCTCTACCCAGATGGCGATTTCTCGCAAGAGATGGAGCTTGATGGTTGGGCCCGTAGCTTTCAACCCGAGTCGCCCGAAAGCCAAGCTTCTCCGAAGGTCGCCCCCTCCTCCAAAGATAGTTCCCCCTTGCAGCCACATCTCCCCTCTCCCAAGACACCTGGAGGCTACAGCGATGACTCTGCGTACGACAGCGACACGGATACTTCCGGCGAACAAGATGACGTCGTACACCATCTCAGAAAGCTTTGTCTCACACCCAATCCTCGAAGATACTTTGGAAAATCCAGTGGCGTTTCACTTCTGCGTTCCGTCATGTCCGCCAAGTCTAAGGCCACCAATGCCGAGTCACCAGGTGTGGACCCCGAAACACGCATCCACCGCAGGCACGATTTTTGGAATCTTCGTCCAGTGAGTCTTCGACATTCGGTTATCCTATTTTCGCTTTTCCTGACCGACCTTAGTGGGAACGTGACCGCGTTCGGTCTGTCCAGCGAGATTATGAATTTCCTGAACCAGATCTTCTTGCCAATTTGATCACAATTTACTTTACGAACTTGGCACCAATGCTACCATTGCTCCATCGACCAACGTTCATGAAAGCTTTTAACAATGGTTTGCACCTACAGGATAATAAATTCGGTGCAATCGTCTTACTCGTCTGCGCAACCGCGTCGAGGTATTCCGATGACCTCAGAACTCTCCTCGATGGCGGCCACTTGCACTCCGCAGGTTGGAAGTGGTTTAACCAAGTTGAGCCCTTCACAAATAATGTTTTGTCTGGGCCCGAGCTCTATGACCTCCAAGTTGCTGCCGTGAGTCTACCGACCACTTCGGTCAACCTGCGTCCTCATGCTGACCCGCCGACGCCATAGCTTGCCGGAATATACATCCACGGTACACTTCCGCCCCACGAAGCCTGGATATTTGTCGGCATTGGTCTGCGACTAGCCCAGGATGTTGGCGCTCATCGCCGGCGATCTCACCATGGACGTCCAACAGTCGAGGACGAACTCGTGAAGCGCGCATTTTGGTACGCATTGTCGCCAACACACTTCCTAACCGTGTTCAAATTGGACGTGATAGGGTATTGCTTATGTTCGATATTTGGACAAGCTCGTACCTTGGTCGTCCTTGCGCAATTTCAGAAGAAAAGTGAGCTTCATTTATTATTCCAGCTACAGTTGTGCATTCTGATCTGATTCGATCTTGAGTCATGATGTTGATCTTCCTGTCGAATGTGATGACGAATACTGGGAAAATGATGATCCTTCCCTGGCATTCAAGCAGCCTCCCGGAAAGCCCAGTCAGGTCTCATACTTCAATCACCTGATCAAGATCAGTCTGCTACATTCACACGCTCTTCGTACAATTGTCAGTTCTCTGACTTGATCCACCGACTCAATTCTCATCAGAAGTCGTCTGCAGTACTCTCTCAACAAATACAGGCTCGTGATGGGCCCTCGTGAAAAGGGTTGGGAAGAGCTTACTGTCACATCACTTGACTCTGCTCTTAATAGCTGGTTCGACTCGATTCCCGATCATCGTAGGTCCGTCCGTATCGTCACTTTACGTGTGCTTATCCCACACGGTGCAGTACGTTGGGATCCGGAACGGGAGGACCGAACCTTCTTCGTTCAGTCTGCAGCCTTGCGTGCCGCGTTTTACTTTATTCAAATCACCATACATCGCCCGTTCATTCCTTCTGTCCGGAAAGAGAGCTCCCTGTCTTTCCCCGCACTTGCGATATGTGCAAGCGCTGCTCGTGCTTGTAGTCATGTTACTGATGCCCTACGGAAGAGGTACCCGGCCTCGACTACTCCGAATATCCTCGTGCGCCCTTCCTATCGGTTCTTCTCCTCATGCTAAGCAGCGTTCCGATAGCTCCCCGCTTTCGTCGCAGGCGTCATTTTACTTATGAGCTTATGGGGTGCGAAGAGAACCGGCACGTCTCCTGACCCGGAGAGGGAGATGCAGGATGTACGCAAGTGTATGAAGTTGCTAGAGTGTGCAGAGTCTCGATGGCCTGTTGCTGGGCGGCTTCGGTGTGTTTGTCGATTTGGTTCTGTCATGGATACTGACTGCCGTCGCCACAGCGACGTGCTCACCGACCTGACTGCTGCTGGTGATCTCACGGTTCCTGCAGACAGTCCGCCTTCAAACAAGCGCGAACGCGAAGACTCTGATGATGAGAGTCCACAACTGCGTTCGACATCTCAGGCACAAACTCCCCGACTGCATCAGCCGATGTCGATTAGCTCTGCGACTTATCCGCCCCTAGCGAAGGTGGAGTTTGACAACTCAACCCTTAGCGTATCTGCAGGACCGCGTGGTGAATCTACCAAGCTTCCTATAGTGTCGACAATATCTTCGGCAGTGCCTTTTGCTGCAGTGAAACATGAAGTACAGCCCGTCATGTTCGGCCAAAGCGTCCCTCCCGCACCCGCACCGACCGAGAAAGTTGATCCAATGCTTGTTCCCCAGCCGTATCGCGGGAGTTATGTGCCGCTTGGTGGGTCAAGCGGGCTTGGTCGCGCATCTCCCGCCATGGAGCCCTCTGCCCCTGTGTCGGCCCCCGAATTTGCGTCTTTCGGATCTACACCCCCACCGTCTGCAACGGCAGCCTTCACGGCTCCGCCAACGATGTATGGTAACAGCAATCGGACCCTGCCGTCATCTACGGCATTCGGAGGAGCACCGTTATCCGGCATGAGCGTATTTCCGGGAACAAACGGATTGTATGACTACTCAACATCCACACCCCCACTCGCGTCTGCGTCAGTATCCAGTAGCGCGAGTTCGCCGCAGAATGGCTTTCAACCTGTACCAGACTTTAATGCCGATGCTAGTGATGGCGTTTTCGACATGACTGGGATGAACATGGCATTTGGCGGCTACGGCGTACCAGTAGCGGAAAAGGAAGCGATGCTACGGCATTTTGCACCCGCGTTGCATCAAGATGGGCAGATTGGTGTCGATCGGGATACGATGATGATGTGGTCGACGATGCCATCTAGCTACGAGTGCGTACAGACTCTGCCTTTTACTTGCGATGAGGCTAATATAGTGCACGAAGGACGCAAGATTGGGAAACGTACCTGATGAACATGTTAGGCCTTTCCAATACCAATGCTGTAGATCCTGGCACTGGAATGGACGCCCGTGGGGTAGGAAGGTTTTCATGACGGGGAGGATGAGATGTATGGACGATGAGCGGATCTCGTTGTATTTTGTATTCTAAGGGTGGGTTTCGTCGTTTATCGGTTTGATGTTATGTAGTACCTCCTGCGCCCGCTGACCCACTTCTTGATTCAGCCCTTGTACCATTAATCAGATGCTGTCTTTTCTAAATTTCAACCCTTTCCATCCGAAGTTATCGTGTTGTTACCATGTTCGTAGAGTACGCCCTTGTCCGTTGTCGTTCAATTTCCTCTGCTCTAACAAAGTGTATTGATGTAGTGCTGGTCTGGTAGGTCGCTGTACCAAAACATCACTTGACTGCAACAAAGGCTACTCTACTACTACTGCCCATTCTTAGTGACATTGGTGGCCTTCGAATGCGAAGTCCAATTGCTAGTGTTGGTCGCTGATCACAAGTTCAACAAAAATACATTGTTTTTGCCATCCGTTCATGAGCTTGTCGAAAGCCATTCTGAAACTGATTCTCAGGATTAGGTCCCGCTCCTTCTGGACCAGTGGTATCGGTCACGATGTCGGAATCGAACAGTTGTCGGCCCTGCTGCGGGTCGTAATGATTCTTGGCACGCTCACACACGTTGTGTGCGTCTAGTTTAGGTGCGCGGGGGGGGGGGGGGGGGAGCGGCGTCAGTTCACGTGTGCGTGAACATGAGATGGGAAAGGACACTTACAGTACACGGGGGCGGGGACCGAGACGGAACGCGTGCAGCGCGCGTAAACGTGGCATAGGGCAAACGAGAGCGATTGAAGGCCGTCGGGCCTGTGGCAACACGCGCACGAAGGGCAAGCGTTATCTCAGCGACTGTACACGAGCATACCCCGTAATGAGAGGATGGAACGACGTACGATGACGTTGTTCTCGTCAAGGAGGACATTATAGTGCGCGGGCCTGCTCGTCCCGAGCAGCCCGGAGTGGCTGCAGAGGTAGTAGTCCCACTCGACCGGACTACACGACCGTCCGTGTCGATGACCGTGCCGGCGGGACAGTTCCCCGCTGCGATCGGCTCCTGCATGGGATTGGTGGGAAGAAAACCACCTTGTGATATTTCCAACGATCACCAGTGTGATTGTCGGGTTGAAACCCAGCTCTCGCTCGCGCCTGTGGTCGGGGAAAAGTCGTGTCGGATCGTTGGAGAGGGAACGAGCAAGACGCCTTCTTACAAGCCTGAGTTCTTCGTTGATGATGGACGAGAACTCGCCTCGGACACGCCGTCTGGAGGCGACCTGCATCGATCGGAATGCGCGCGATGGACCAGCAATCGAATCACGGACCGCGATTATTAAGCAAAATGCGTTTGGGAAACGTTCCCATTGAAGCCTTATATTGCTTCGAAGATGTGGCTGGCGTTCTGTTCAGCAATCGTCATTTGGCGGCTCAGACACACACAAACACATGTTCTCCATATCATCGTATGAGCTTCGATGGGAGGTCCTGCACCCCAATCCTTGAGAATATTTGGACCCGTGGGCGTCCACACTCCCGACGAGGGAGGTGAACGAGGGACGACCTCGGGACCCAAGGGGGGGGGGTGGGTGAGATCCGCACCTGGGAGTACAGCTTGGTTGAGCGGAGTGGGGCGTCATCGTGCGAAAGTACTACCTATGACCATAGTCGGGTTTGCGGATCTGTGAGGACAGACACGTCTTGAGGATCCAGTATGAGGTTCGTGCCGCCAAGTTTTACGTTGATTCTGACCGAGCTGTGAGTAAACAGTATATGTGGTTTAATCAGGTGCCCCACTTCAAAGTGATATTGGCATAGTATTGTTCCCTTGCACGTGTAGCACTTGGCTGCTTTCATACACTGGGTGGAAATGCCCGCCTGCGCGAGATGATCAGTTTGCAGAAAGCTGACATAGACGAACGTACGGAAACGTCGCCGAAACTGCGAAGACACAAGGATATGAATCATCAAAATCAGTTATGACTCGTACAGACAATAGGCAAGTACTGTTTGATGGCGGTGTAGATGTCGTTTCCGCCGTCTGGAAGGATAGCGACTATCAATGTGGTGGGGCGTTTGACACCCGTTGGCATTCTTCGCATGCACGACGAATTTGCTGCGGGGGACTTAACCAACCATGAACAAGACAAATGGCAAAAAATGACGCACGTGAGCAATAATCCCTTGACCATTTTCCCGTCTTATGAGCGCCGGTCGGCGGTTGATGTTGATGCCTACCAGGGATAAGTATGACGAGTAGTCGTCAAACTTGAATGACCTTACCGACTTTCCCACAAGCCTTCTCCAAACCAGAGACCATCTCGTCTGCGGTTCTCTCGTTGAACCTCCGAAAATTCTCGTAAATGATCACTATCCAATGTGGAACTTGGACAGGCTTGAACATGCGTTTCTCGATCCTTCGGAAGTGCGCGTTATCACGTGGGTACAGGGCAGTCAGGATGAAATACTGAACACACATATTCCATACTCCGGTTCCAGGTGGCTTTATGCAAGGACGTAAATCCTTCGCGTCCTCTGAGAATGAGAAAACGGCGTACTACGCTAGGCTGCCTAGATTCCGGGTGATATTTGAGCGTCGGTGCTCTGATGATCCGGGCGTTGAGCTCCACGAGGTCATTCGAAATTTCCATGCCAAACTGGCGAATATAGTCTGATTGCCCATATCGCAGTACCTATTGGTGCACTATATGAGAATGCAAGTAAACGCCCAGGTTCAAACGTACAGTCAGGCCATTTCGAATCCGTGCTTCGCGTTCGTGAGGGGGCATCGTTGAAAACTCAAGTATGGAACGAATCTTGTTTTGGGGTATCTGCCTCCGAACTAGCTGACCTGGCGGAACTGCGCACAGCTCTAATGGAATAACCGCTTTGGTGGAGAGCTACAAGATGTGAGTGCGTGAGAGGAGGAATGAATGCCGTACAGACCTCCACACATATCAGATCCGGATATTGCAGTTGTATGTTCAACTGGTCCTGGTAATACTCCATGACTGTCATAGTTTCTCCGCCCTCTATCTCGAACCTTCGAGTTCTTGCACTCTCCCTGGTCAATCCGTAGACCAGACGCCGTCTATTGGGATCTACTGTGTGGTAAGAAGTAGTGATTTTGAGTCCTTTAATAAACTGTTGGAGCCGGACACGCTCGCGGTCAGGAAGCCCGTGCAGGGGGGCGAGGACTTCTGGGCTCCCAGGCCTCTCCAGGAACTCAAGGGCTAAGTCAATCAGTTTCCCCGGCCTATACATAGGGCCAGTCGAAATGTCGAGATTGATTAGTATTCGATCGATGGAGGGTCGCACAGATTGAAAATATCCGCGCCATAGGACCATGCCTCCACCGATGGTACGTGTTTCGTGGTCGGTGAAAAGGACTTCTTGTTATAAGGGTATCTCATACTTGGTTCCATACGGATGACAACATTCAACGCCTGATGAGGAGCGTGAATGATGAGCATGCTTTAAATAAAAAGGGAGCCCCGCACCATTATGGCCGTTAATACCGAGTTGTCGTGACTTTGTTCGCCTCTCACGAAGCGTTGGAGAACTCTGCGAGTCCAATGAGCACACCATTTATCCATTTAGGAACGACACTCACTCAGGGTTGATGGAAGCCACTTGAGTCAGGCGAACTGTGAATTCCTGACGTGGTCGACCGCCCTCGACCGGCGAGAGGGGAGCCGAGAGGTACTACATACTGTGAAAGAGGCAACAAGTTGAATCGGAGGTTGAATGTCCTCCTACTAGTATAACACTTACCTCCCGGGCGCCGTTTTCGAATTCGAGGTCGAACGACGTGAATTTCTTGCGCCCGTCGTACACACCAGGTTGTGCAGAAAGGCGGTCTTCGACCTGTGTTTGCAAAGCATTGATGATCTCAACATTCTTCTCTATTTTCCGCTTGTCGTTGGGGGGTAAGATGACTAGAATAGATAAATGGTAAGCGGTCTGGTGGCCTTCCCTCGAGTCCAAAGAACCACATATACTGACCGACTGTATCAGTTCCATGGACAAACAGGGGATAAGTCACATCGCGCTGTAGAAGGAATGCACGACATGCCATCGTATTGATACAGGTTTCCTTGGCTGAGCTTGACTGCGACGTGGTTGCTCCGCAGCCTAATTGGCCGTCCGGCGTTGCCATAGCCAGGGCGTTTGACGCCGATGGCTTCGACATGGGCGGCTGGTAGGGCGGGTTCAGGGCCTGCAGACAATGGTGGGCCGCCTGCAGGCAGAGCACCACCCCGGGCCCGAGCCCCCCAGCCGCGTGCAGCACTGTCAGCACGACCACGACCGCTACCACGATCGCTACCACCACGGAAACCACCGCGGCCACTGCCACGCCAACCACCTCGGTCGCCGCCGCGGCTAACACCGCGGCCACCACGTTCGCCTCCACGACCGCCTCCACGACCGCCTCGGCCACGACCAGCATCTGGGAAAGCTGTCCTGGGAGGCATTCGACTCTGATATGTGCGGGGGTATGGGAATTGTAAAGAGGATACCTACGAACAGAGTCGAGGGAAACGCAAGTTTATATCCCGGGGACCTGGCCGCAGCAAAGCTATCGTCGGACTGTCATTCGAGGAAGGTGGGTCAGTCCACCTGAAGACCTCGTTCTGCGAAATGCTACTGCGGAGACCGGTCCCTGGAAGTAATGCTCTCTCGTTTCATAGAGGACCGAATCAGTTGACTTCCAAGGTGCCACCGCGCAGAGAGTACGTGACTGCGGACTCATGAGGCACAGCGGCAACAAGATCTTTTCCGATTTTGTTGCGCAGGTCTACTTTGCATGCCTCGTTAGTAGGCCTGGTTCGTTT